>JAPMOQ010030074.1:148-23478 GCA_026543055.1 Argiope trifasciata
TAGTTAGTTAGTTAATTCTCAAATGAAACTCACTACTTAAAAAATTATTTTGATCCTTAAAGAAATGAGAATTCAGTTCTGGCATAGAATTATCAATAAAATCCTTCATGTAAAGAAGACAAACTTCAGCAGAATTCTAATATCTTTGTATTTTATTAACTGTCCGTGCTCTACCAGTCTTGGTCGTGAAGGAGATAGTCCTTCTCCGGGAACGGGTCACCGATAAGCATGCAGTTGTAGTTCTACGTATTTATCTAACCTCTTTTTACTAATGAAGCATTTTTTATATGGTTACGATTGTTTAATGAAACGATTTTTCTATCGGCTTGATTGCAAAATTGTAGGCTTTAATATTTTGTTCAAAACGAATATTGATTGCTTTCGGGAAGTATGCATATTGGGACGGCATTTGGTTTGCAATAGGAATCTACATCAATTTTTAATCCAATTTAAAACGAAGATGTTTACAATATTGATATATTTATTGCATCGATATTAGAATTTTATATAAAAATAATTCTTAAAAAAATTAGTTCATTTTTTTTAATATTTCGCCTCAAACAGTAAAATTCGTAATAAGTCTTCATTATTAGTACATTTTCTCCCCATAAATGTAAAAATTAAAAGCAAGTGTATTATTTTTAAAAATACTAACTATTTTGAACACAATTTAGTTATGTATAAATAGATATAAAATATTAATTTAAGATTTTTTTAAAAAATTCAATATGTACATCAAATCGTTTAAGAAAGTCTTCTTTTCAAATCTTCATTTTTTAAGCCAAAATAATTCATTTTCCAGTGCAAATTATTACATTATGTCTCAGTTTCAAAATAATTTTTTTAAAAAGTTATAAAAATAATAAATATATATTGCCTTATATGCATACTTATTCATATAAAAAAAAACTTAAATCAGCCTTTCTGTATTATTTGCTGAAGATTTCATTCGGGAACATATATTTTAGAACTTTTCTATCGACAGTTACAGAACAGACATTCCTGCTGATAAATAATTAGATCTAATAATAAATGATTGAATAAACGAAGTTTATTCAAACAATGAAGTAACAAAATAAAAGAATATAATGAATTAGCAGAACATTTGAAAATATATAATACTCGAAAAAAAAAAAGAATTATCAAAAAATTAGACTTACAAGACAACCATAAAATAACTTTCCCTTTTTCGCAGCCTCAGTAGCTAAAACAAAAGAAATGAAACCACAGAAATGAAAGAAATGAAACTACATTTCATACAAAAAATCTGAAAAGCATGGGAAGATGAATTCCGCAGGAAAAAAAATTAATACCAAAAGTTGATTATAGCAGAAACATTAGAGTTGTGGAAGTGCAGTTATGATTTTATGCATGAAACACACAGAAATTTATCTTTTTTTCATCAATATTAATTTCCCCTTGACGCCGTGCAATATTTTCAAAGTTCTGCTTTCCTTATGCGTATATTGAACACGGTCTATGATGTTCGAGTAAATTGTCTGTTTCGCTTTTGATAACAGTCCATTATTATTTCCGATTTCTCATAATTGCAGGCCCCATTATTTCAATGCGTATTTACATAATCAGACAACATATTATCTATAAAAATAAAAATGAACATTTGTTTCTATGGCTGTTATGCCTTCTGAAACTGTTCATCTGATTGCAATGAAACTTGGTCAGCTTAATGTTTACATCTACAGGATGCTTATAGGGATAGTACAATTATTTAAAATTAAAAAAAAATTGAGTCACAACCGCGTTTTTTTATCAAGGATTAACCATCATATAACTCGTCATGGAGACAATGGATTCTGTAGAAATGTAAAATTCAAGTTAAAGGTTAATATTTTGTAGCTATATTACGAAAATGTCATGCAGGTCATTCTCAAAGGTATCAATTTTCTTACAGATTATGCAAGAAATATCAGGGAAGAACAGCCCTAGGGATTTTATATTTTAATTAAACTTAAACGTTTTTCGCAATAACCAGAAAAAATATTGAAGGACAAATAATTTTGCAACATCTTAATTTTTAAAAATTATCGTTTCAGCTATATTAACGATTTAATGGTATAAATAGTCTCTTTTTGTTTAATCAATTTAAAAAGAAAATATTTTAATGACCTTTACTAAAATTAAATTTGGGAATTCTGAATGAATATCAAACGAGTCACGAGATACAATAAATAGTTTCTTTCATTACCATTCTGAAGGAACGCCAAGATTTAAAATTCTTGAAGAATACACAGATCTAATATAGAAAAATAAATATTTGTTTCTTCATATTTTGTATACGGTCGTTCTTCTTATTTCAATAAAACATTGCCAAATTATTGATTGATTGCACCTAATAATTCGGCGGCAGCAACCGGCGAGTACCAGCTAGAGTGTGATAAAGTTATTCCGACAATTTTTCTAAACATGATGACAATTTAGAAAATTGGTGTTCCCTAATATGACACGCGATTATAAGAGGTGTCCCAAAATAAACGTAAGCTTTTTTATTTGCCATGATTCGTCTATTCATGATCTCGATGCAATAATGCTGTTGTATTTGTCGTCCACCATGGAACTGGTTTTGAGAAGACATCTAAAAATGAAATCTCACTATTTGTAGGGGATAGTTGTCTAAATGTATCTTTCTTCAAAAATTACTTGATTATCTATGGTTTTAGTAGCATAGCAAATAAATCAAATGGATTTCTGCACATTTAGCGTATCTACCGAGTGAATAGGTTATGTCCACTACAATTCAACTTATTAATCTTTCATTATATTTATTAAAAATTTCACCAATTTATATTTACCAATATTTTTTCTGAATTATTATTATATTTGATGAGGATAAAATCGATTTTTTTTAATTCTGTATGTCTGTAAGTTAAACATTATAGAATGTGCTGTTTCGTTAGAGACGGCGCGGTTTTTTTGAAAAGTACAAGAAGTATTTGACCTCTCCTTGCGTTTTTGTTTACCGGAGTTTTTTTGAAATGATACAAATGATTAATTTGTAGTTGTATTTGGGATAAAGGTTAGATTAAAATTTTGTTGCGAAGATTTTATTGCAAGTTTATTGTACTAGTTTTCACAATTTTGGTTAATTATTTTTCACATATTTTATATTGAGAAAACACTGTACTTTTATTGTATATTACATCTTTGCGGAAAGAGAATGCAAACATGATAAAAAAATGCATGAATTACAAAGGCCTTTAATAGTATATGGTAATCAGAATTAACGTAATAGTTATTAGGTTTTAAAAACTAAACTTGGATTTTATGCATAGAGTTGCTATAAAAGTTGGCCTACCAAATGTAAATAAATACGCCATGCTTCTCTTTCGAACCTTTTTCCAAAACTTTATATTAGCTTCACCATCAAAATCAAATCCACTTCCACCTTCACATAAAAGGAAATCAATAAGAAATTACGCGACTAATGCTACCTGTGAAAGGTCACATAGTGTTTTGATAAAAAAAAATAATAAAATATCTTAAATTAACCGGATTAAAAATTTTATTTGGAACGGTAATACGTAATTGATTTTAATGCTATTTGATTTTAGCTTAAATAGTGGTGGACCAATCGGAAACACAAAATCCATGCTTTTATTCCCAAAATTATGTGGCGACCTTAGATAAATTGAGCTGATAAAAATACTACATTAGAAAGGCGAGTATTCAATACGTGCAACAGTTTAGATATGAAATATACATAAACATCATTAAAGAAGTTCATTCATCGCGCGTGATATCACAAACAAGTCGTGAGATCTTTGTAAATAACCTTTTTTTCTCCCATGAAAAAACTTTCAGAATACTTTAGGGGAAAAAAAATTGTTGAAATTTGTTGAAGAATATTTGGCAGTTGTGAAGTGCAGTACGCGACTAATCTTTACATAATATATATGGATTGCAGAAGTAAATGTTTCGATCGTTATACGATAGAACAACATATTTTTATAGCTGAATAATATTTTATAAATAAAGAAATCTGGCTTTCATAGTTTTTCAAAAGGATCCCTCAATATTGGGTGATTTAAAACCATTAGACTGCTTTTTAAATGGATATTTGAAGTAAAAGTCTTCGTCAACAAGTTCTCAAGCATGTGTGTATTTCGCTATATCAACAAAATTCAGCCACATTTATGTGAAATGCTCCATGAATATTCCGCTAAAAGTGTGCATGTAACAAATTTACGGAGGACAATTTTCTCATGTGTTATTCCACACATAAACATATCCTGTGAACTTTGAATTTCCATTAATTCAAATTTATTTTAACACGTTGCTCTATCATGTAATGCTGCATATTTACTAACCTAAAACAAAAGGGTCAAATGGTTTTTTATAAGAGTTACCAATACTGGTGGTAAATTTAAATCTTGCGTTATTTCTGAGACACTATTTGGATTCTCAAAACATTTTGAATCTCAACCGCATCTATTTATCAAAGACTAGCCTTAAAATAACTCGTCGTGGAGACAATAGATTCAGTAGAAATGTTAAATCTATGTTAAAGACTAATATTTTGTAGCTGTAGTAAGAAAATGTCATACAAGTCATTCTCAGAGGGAACTATTTTATTTCCGATTTTGCAAGAAATATTTGTTAGAGACCAATCCTGGGGTTTTATATTTTAATTAAACTTAAGCGATTTTTGCAGTAACCACTAGAAATATTGCAATCCAAATAATTTTGCATCTTGTTTATCAGAAATTATTGTTTCATCTATATTAACGATTTAAGGTATAAATATGTTCTCATTAAACATAGGTTTAATCAATTATAAAAGAAAACATTTTAATCACCTTTACTGAAATTAAATTTGGGAATTCTGAACGAATATCAAACGTGTCACGAGATACAATAAATAGTTTCTTTTGTTACCATACTGAAGGAAAGCCAAGATTTATAATTCTAGAAGAATACACAAATCTAATATATTTAATTGAATATTTGTTTTTTCGTATTTTATACACTGCCGTACCGTTCATCCTGTTTCGATAAAACATTGTCCAAATTATTAATTGATTGCATTTATTTTCTTCTACGGCAGCAACGCGCCGGGTACCAGCTAGCGCATGATAAAATGATTCCGACAGTTTTTATAAACATAATGACAATTCAGAAAATTCGGGTTCTCTTATATGACAGACGATTGTAAGTGGTGTCCTAAAAATAACATCAGATTTATATTTTCCATTATTCGTGCATTCATGTCCTCGATGCAATAATGTTGTATTTGTCTTTCAACATGGTACTGGTTTTGAGATGACATCTAATTATAAAATCTCAGTATTTGTATCAGAAGATAGTTGGCTAAGTATATTCTTCAAAAAGTTCCTTAATCATCTGTATTTTTAGTAGCATAGAAAATAAATCAAATACATTTCTGCACATTTAGGGCATTCTGCACTTCCGAATAAATAGCTTATCTACACTACTATTCAATTTATTAATTTTTCATTATTTTTACATAATAATTACCTTTTTATATTTACCAACATTTTTCAGAATTATTATTATATTTGATAAAGGCTAAACCGAATGTATCTCAGACACTTTCAGCAGGACGGAAGCTTCTAGGATGTGCCGTTTCTTTAGAGACGGTGCAGTTTTTTTTCATAGAAAAGGACATAAAGAGTAATGCATTTCCTTTCGTTTTTGTTGCCATTCGGGTGGTTAATTAATTGTTAGTTTTGGGATTAACATTAGAATAAAATGCTGTTGTAAAGACGTTATTACAAGTATGATGTATTAGTTTTCAGCATCTGAGTTTATTATTGTTCACATACTTTATATTGGGAATTACTTCGACATTATCTGTATATCAGGTCTTTTCCGAGAACGAATGCAAACATGATAAAAAAATGCATGAATTGCAAATGCTTTTTATAATATACGGTTATTAGAATTAGCGTAATAATTATTACCTTGAAAAAACATATCTTAGCTTTTATACAAATTATTGCTATAAAAGTTGACCGACCAAATGTAAATAATACGCCGTGCTTCTGTTTGAAACCTTTTTCCAAAACTTTATATTAGCTTCACCATCAAAATCAAAACTACTTTCAAGAATGTTACTATAAAAAATCTTTTTTTTCCTTTGATGCTTTTTTCTCAACTTTAAAATGCTAATAATAGTCAAATGAAAATATTTCTGAGAACACGAAACAATTACTTATTTTTAAAACTACAAACTTTTATAAGAAAGACGCAATTATGGCAAGTTATTATAAAAGAAATATAAAGTACATGTCATTATTTTCATTCGTTAAGAAAGGTATAAAATAACTGTCAGTTTTATGGTACGCCAAAGGAAAAAAAAAACATTTGTGTACCTGGAATATTTTTTTGAAACAAAACCTCATGACATAGAGGTAAAGCTGTCCTAACAAAGCTATAGATAATCGTGCGTATTATTTGCAGTTTTCTAGAATATTTTTAATTCAATAATATTTAGAAAAAAAAACGAAAATATTATTATAAAATTTCATATACGAATATGATTAGTTTTTAATGAAAAGGAAATAATATTTTAATTTCAGTTATTTTTTCAAAATTCAAGAACAAATTTATAGTATATTGCATTCGTGTAAGCTATCTATGATGCATTTTATTGTTATTATTTGTAATTGCACTTGTCATTTATTGGCAAGTTATCTGATTAAATAGCCCTTGTGGTTTATCCAGAAATTTTCGTCCCTCATGATTTTAAAGTAGCGACATCCAGGGCCAAGAGTACGAGTTAGCTACTCAAGCCACACAATCCTTTTTACGTTGAATTTCTTTCATACATTTCATTTACTGATCAGAATTTAGACCTGAATCAGAGAATATCTTCTCTGAAACATTATGCATAGTAGTATTACTCTCGACATGAAGGACTTTGTGACCCCGCCAGATTTACACGCGCACCAGCTACCATAACACGCGAAGGCCTTAGGCCACTAAAGCTCCAGCTCGCATTACATGAGATGGTATTCCAATGCCCTACCTATCAAGCTACCCCGGCCCATAGTTCATGTTCTGAATGTACATATGTACACAAAAATATTGCCTTACACTTAATTCGGGTAGGCTGGCAGACTGT
Source organism: Argiope trifasciata (assembly GCA_026543055.1). NCBI lineage: Eukaryota > Metazoa > Arthropoda > Arachnida > Araneae > Araneidae > Argiope > Argiope trifasciata. The sequence continues at coordinate 7,251 of JAPMOQ010030074.1, forward strand.
GGGATCGTATTTGTACACAGAAAACAATCTTAACATACTATTACTTTAAATGATGAATTTGTTTGCTGATGTCCGACCTTCTAGGTAATTTAATTTTGAATGGAAGAATACTTTCCGAAAATAGATTTCATAGAACACAAAACAATTAGAGTTATATACTTTGTTATTCAGAATGGTCAGGGAAGATTATTCCTTTCTCTACGGTATGAACAAAATTTGAAAAAATATCTTAGTTTGTAAAGAATCTATCCATGCCTTTCAGCTTGTCAAGATTATTGAATTTGTATTCTTAGTTTGAGAAAGAAACAAACTTGACAAATCTCTTATTTTAAGAATGTGTTGTGTTACATAGAATAAAATTTGGCTTAATTCTAAACCAAAAAGTTTTTCTTACAATTTTCTCAATATGGAAATACATATATTTCTCAAATGAAACCAAACACTTTTAAAAAACAAGTTGTTCCTTTATCAAAAGAGAGTTTCTTTTAGCGTGGCACAAACCAGGAAAATGAAGCCCTGAATGGCATTGGTCAACCGCTGCACTCCCCATCCCCGCTCCCACAGCTCCTTAGCCTATCAAATTCAACCCTGGAGTTTACCCCAGCACAGTCCAACATTCGACGCCAGGCCTTCAAGGTGCTAGAACAGAAGGTAGCCTTACCGGCAAGGCGGGTACTGCACATAACCTCTCCATTATTATCATGGTATTGTCACCACATATCTTTGTGCAAACAAGACACAAATTTCTTCAGAATTCTAATATCTCTTTGTATTTTATTAAACGTCAGTGCTCTATCAGCCACAATCATTAAGGATTTTAATCCTTCTCCGAGGACGGATGCCTCAATAAGCATGTCATCGTAGTTGTGCTTGTATGGTTTAAAGCTAATCTTATTTTACAAATGAAGCATTTTTTTATATATTGCGATTATTTAAAGAAAAGAATTTTCCAGTGGCATAATTGCAAAATTGTAGGCTTTGACATTCAGTTCTAAAGGGATATGTTCGAAAGGGTTATAAACTGTTGTCGGGAATTATATATGTTGGGGTGACACCTGGTTTGCAAGAGGAATCTACGTCAATTTTTAACCCAATTTAAAACGAAGATGTTAATAATATTGATACATTTATTGCATCGATATCAGAATTTTAGATAAATATAATTCTTAAACAAAATTACTTTTTTTTATATTCAATATTTCGTCCCAAACCGTAAAATCCATAATAAATCTTCATTATTAATACTTTTTTTCATAAACATAAAAATTAGAAGTAAATGTATCATTTTCAAAAATACTAAGTATTTTAAACACAATTCAGCTATTTACAAAAAGATTTAACTTATTAATTTTAGATTTTTTTAAAAAAATTCAATATGTTTATCAAATTGTGGAAGAAAATCTCCTTTTCAAATCATTATTTATTAAGCCAAGGATAGTTAATTTTTCAGAATAATAGTTAATTTTAAGATAATTAGGATAGTTAATTTTTCAGAATAATAGCTAATTTTAGGATAATTAATTTTTCTGAATAATAGTTAATTTTAGGATAGTTAAGGATAGTTAGGATAGTTAATTTTTCAGATAGTTGATATGTATTGCCTTATATGCATACTTAATCATAATAAAAAAATCTTAAATCAGCATTGCTGCATCATTTGGAGAAGATCTTTCTTCAATTATGGAACATAATTTGTAGTATTTTTCTATCCACAGCAACATATCAGACATTTGTGCTGAAAAATTATTAGATCTAATAATAAACGATTGAATACACCAAACTAAAAATGAGAGAATATGATGGATTAACGGATTAACAGAACATTTGAAAATTTATAATACTCGAAAAAAAAAAGGATTATCAGAAAATGATGCATACCAGAGAGCCATAAAATACCTTTCACTGTTTTGCGGCCTTTGTCGCTAAAACGAAGGAAAGAAATGAAACCACATTTCATACACAATCTCTGAAAAGCACGAGAAGATGAATTCTGAAGGAACTAAATTAGTATCAAATAGTGATGATAGGATAAACATTAGAGTTGTTTAATTTTCATTCAACACATAAGAAATTATCGCTTATTAATCAATATTAATTTCTCTTAGACGCCGTGCACTATTTTCAAAGTTCTGGTTTTTATAGCTCTGATGCATACAGTATATACGTTGTAAGATGTTCGTGTAAATTGTCAGTTTTGGTTTTTATAACAGCCCAGCATTATTACTGATAGACCGCGGTAGCAAGGTTAGTACTAGAGCGTCAATCTCGTAACCGAAAGGTCGCGGGTTCTGTCCTCGTCTTGGCCAAAGACCGCCGTGTTGGCTAATGGCAGTTGGGGCACGTTAAATATGTCGAGACTGCAAAGTTCTCCAAGTTCCCATAACAAAACGATACCTCTGGGTGTACTGAATCAGGGATGAGTCGGTCTCTGATTTGGATCTAAATTCCAACTTGCTGATGGATGAATGAGTATATGAATGAATTCGACCACCCCCTAAAAAGGGTTGTGTTGCGTGTGTGAGCTAGAAGTCAGACTTCTGCCCTCTGGGTGCTCAGGGGTCTTTACCCTCAGAAGCTACTGCACCCCCTTTCCGTGCAAAACACGGCCACGACAACAACAACAACATTATTACCGACTTCTCACAAATGTATACCCGTTATTTCATTGTATATTTATATAATCAAACCTACATATCTATATAAATAAAAATAAATGCTTGTATGTTATGCCTTCTAAAACAGTTCATCCCATTGCGATGAAACTTGGTCAGCTTAATGTTTACATCCACGAAATGGTTATTGGGATAATACAATTATCTAAAATTTAAAAACAATTGAATCTCCAACTCATTTATTGATCAAGAATCAACCACCAATTAACTCGTCGAATAGACAATGGATTCTGTAGAAATGTTAAATCCAAGTTAAAGGTTACCAAATTATATTTTGTTGCTATAGTACGAAACTGTCATGGAAGTCATTCCCAGAGGTAACATTTTTATTACAGATTATGATAAAAATATTCGGGGAGACCAACCCTGTTGGTTTTATATTTTAAATAAACTTTAACGTTTTTCGCTGTAACCAATAAAAAGATTGCAGTATAAATAATCTTGCATCATCTTAGTTTTCAAAAAATATCATTTCAACTATATTAACGATTTAATGGTATAAATAGGTATTTTTTTGTTTAATCAATTTTAAAATAAAATATTTTAATGGTCTTTTCTAAAATTAAATTTGAGAATTCTGAACGAATATTAAACGAGTCACGAGATACAATAAATAGTTTCTTTCGTTACCATTCTGAAGGAACGCCAAGCTTTACAATTCTAAATGAATACACAATATATTGAATTGAATATTTGTTTGTTCGCATTTTATATATTGTCTTACCGTTCATCCTATTTCGATAAAATATAACCAAATTATTGATTGATTTCACTTTATTTCTTTCCGCGGTAGCAACTCGCCGGATAGCAGCTAGTACATGTTTAAATAAATCCGACAACTTTTCTAAACATGATGACAATTCAGAAAATTGGTGATCTCTAATATGACAGACGATTGCAAGTGGTGTCCCAAAATTAACGCAAGATTTATATTTTCCATTATTCGTGCATCCACGTCCTCGATGCAATAATGTTGTTGTATTTCTCTTTCAACATGGAACTGGTTTCGAGCAGACTCCTAACATTGAAATTTCAGTATTTGTAACAAAAATTATTGTCTAAATGTATCCTCCTTCTAAAAATTACTTAATCATCTATGCTTTTAGTAGCATAGTAAATAAGTCAAATGCATTTCTACACATTTAGCGCATCAACCGAGTAAATAGCTTATCTCCACTACTATTCAATTTATTAATTTTAAATTATTTTTATGAAAAAAAATCACCAATGTATATTTACCAACATTTTTTTGAATTATTATTATATTTGATGAAGGCACAAACATAATGTTTAAAATGTTATTATTAACCATTAATATTGCTTCGAAATGCCGTCTCATTAGAGACAGCGCAGTTTTTTTTGTAGAAGAATGGACAAAGTTAATTGATTTTCCTTATGTTTTTGTTCTTGGAATATCTTTTGTTTTGATTCGGATAACTACTTCGTAGTTGGTTTTGCGGATTAACGTTTTATTAAAATATTGGTGCAAAAGACTTTATTACAAGTATAATGTATTAGATTTCACAATCTTATTTAATTATTTTTCCCATACTTTATATTAGGAAAAGCTTGGACTTTAATTGTATATCAGGTCTTTTCAGAAAGCGAATGCAAACATGACGAAAAATGTATGAACTATAAAGGCCTTTAATAATAGATGGTTATCAGAATTAAAGGAATAATTATTAGCTTGAAAAAACTAACCTCGGATTTTATACATATTGTTGTTATAAAAGTTGGCCCACCAAATGTAAATAATACACAGTGCTTCTGTCTGAAAGCTTTTTCCAAAACATTATATTAGCTTCATCATCAAAATAAAATCTACATCCAAGAAATTCCACCTGCATATAAAAGGAAATCAGTAAAAAATCACATAACTAATGCACCTGTGAAAATGCCGTTTTATGTGTCACTTGGTTTTGAAAAGAAATTATCAGAATTTCTTAAATTAACCTGATTAAGAATGGGATGATTATAGGGATGTACGCGATGGCTATAGGGATAGTACGAAGTTCTAAAATTTCAAAGCATTTCGAATTTATCCGCATCTATTTATCTAAGATTAACCTACAAATAACTCGTCGAGGAGACACTGGATTCTGTAGAAATGTTAAATCCAAGTCAAAGGCTAGTATTTTGTATCTAGAGTACGAAAATATCATGCAAGTCATTCTCAGAGGTCACAATTTCATTACAGAATATGTGAGAAATATTCGGGAAGACCAACCCTTTTGGTTTTATATTTTAAATAAACTTTAGTGTTTTTCACAGTAACCAGTTATAATATTGCAGTACACATAATTTTGCACCATCTTAAGAATACACAAATATAATATATTGAATTGAATATTTGTTTGTCGTATTTTATATATTGTCTTACCGTTCATCCTATTTCGATAAAACATTGCCAAATTATTAATTGATTGCACCTAATTTTTTTTTCTGTGGCAGGAACGTGCCGAGTACCGGCATGATAAAATGATTCCGGCAACTTTTCTAAACATGATGACAATTCAGAAACATATTGATTCCTAACATGACTCACGATTGTAAGTAGTGTCCCAAAATTAAGGCAAGAATTAAATGCGCCACAATTCCTGTATTCATGTTCCCGTTGTAATAATATTGTTGTATTTGTCTTTCAACATGGAACTGGTTTTGAGAAGACATTTATCAATGAAATCTCACTATCTGTAGCACAACATAGTTGTGTAAGTATATCCTTCTTCAAAAAATTACTTGATTAACTATGTATTTATAGCATAGCAATTAAATCAAGTGCATTTCTGCACAATTAACACATCTACCGAGTAAACAGATTAATAATGTCTTCATTACTATTCAATTTATTATTTTTGAATTATTTTTAGAAAAAAATTATCAATTTATATTTACCAACATTTTTTTTGAATTATTACGATATTTGATGAAGAGAAAACCAAATTATTTTAAAACAGCGTATTATTTGTTGACATATCTGTAATGTGTCGTCTTTATAGAGATGGCGCGGGTTTTTTGGTAGAAAAGTACATAAAGTGTTTCGCATTTCCTTGAGTTTTGGTTCCCCGGATTTTTTTTTTGTTGTTGTTGGTTTTGGGATTAACATTAGATTAAAATGTTGTTGTAAAAGACGTTATTACAAGTATAGTATATTAGTTTTCCGAATTTGATTCAATTTTTCACATGCTTTATCTTGAGAAAACCCTGGACTTAATTTGTTTGTTTTTTCTTTTCCGAAAGCGTATGCAAATATGATAAAACACGTAAGAGCTACAAAGGCCTTTAATAATAGATGGTTATCAGAATTAACGTAATAATTATTAGCTTGAAAAAACTTAGCTTTGATTTTATACGTATTGTTGCTATGAAAAATGGCCGACCAAATGTAAATAATTCGCCGTGCTTCTATTTGGAACCTTTTTCCAAAACTTTATATTAGCTTCACTATCAAAATGAAACCTGCACAGGTTTTTAGCAGACTTCTAACAATGAAATTTCAGTATTTGTATCAGAAAATAGTTTTCTAAATGTATCGTTCTTCAAAAAAAGTACTTGATCATCTATGTTTTTAATAACATAGCAAATAAATCAAATGCATTTCTGCACCTTTATCGCATCTACAGAGTTAATGGCTTATCTCCAGACTATTCAATTTATTAATTTTTGAATATTTTTGTAAAAAAAATCACCAATTTATATTTACCAACATTTTTCTCAATTATAATTATATATGGAGACAAAACCTAATGCTTTTAATGTTTTTATGGTCTGCAGCTATTTCTGGAAAGTGTAGTCTCTTTAGAGACGGCGCGATATTTTTTATAGAAAAGTTCGTAAACTAAATTACATTTCCTTGTGGTTTTGTTCCCTGAATTTCTTTTGTTGTGATTCAGATGGTTAATTTGTTGTTCGTTTTGAGATTAATATTAGATTAAAATTTTCTTGTAAAGACGTTACTACAATTGTAATGTGTTAGTTTTCACAATCTGAATTAATTATTTTTCACATACGGTATATTGGGAAGTTCTTGGACTTCATTTGTATATCAGGTCTTTTCTTAGAACTAATGCAAACATGATTAAAAAAAAGCAGGAATTGAAAATGCTTTTAATAATATATGGTTATTAGAATTAACGTAATAATTATTACCTTGAAAAAACGCACCTTAGATTTTATACATATTATTACTATAAAAGTTGCTCGTCCAAATGTAAATAATACGCCGTGCTTCGGTTTGAAACCTTTTTCCAAATCTTTATATTACCGTCACTATCAAAATCAAATCTACTTCCATGAAATTCCACCTGCACATAAAAAATGGTAGGATTGATATGATGTGTTTTATTGGCACAACATATCATACCTAATATTTTTTTTTTGTGCAGGTGGAATTATTTGGAATTATATGCAGGAAATCAGTAAGAAATCACACGACAAATGCTATCTGTGAAAATGCCATTTAATGTGTTATTTGTTTTGAAAAGAACTTAACAGAATTTCTGATATTAACCTGATTAAGAATTTTTATTTCAAACGATAATACATAATTGGTGGTATTGGTATTTGATTTTTGCTTAAATGGTGGTCGTTCAGTTGCAAATACAAAATCCTGCTTTTATTCGGAAATTCGTATGGTGACTTTAGGTTTACTTAACTTTTAAAAATACTACATTAGAAAGACAAGTGTTCAATTTAGTAATGACATATACATAAATATCCAGAAAAAAGTTCATTCATCGCTTGTGATGTCACAAATATGTTGTGAGATCTTTTTAAATAACCTTTTTTTCTCCCCTGAATTATCTTTCAGAATATTTTAGTTGGAAAAAAATTTTCAAATTAGTTGAAGAATATTTACCAAATTCAAAGGGCAATACACAAGAAATCTCTAAATAATGTATATGGTTTGTAGAAATATATGTTCCGTTCGTTGTACGATAGAACAACTTATTTTTATTGTTGAATATTGTTTTATAAATAAAGAAATCTTGCTGTCATAGTTTCTCAAAATTATCTCCTAATATCGTGTGATTTAAAACCATAAGATTAAGTTTTACATGCTTATTTGAAGTAAAAGTCTTCGCCAACAAGCTCACAAGGATGGGGGTTCATTGAAGAAGCAAATCCAACTCTGCATCAACGAAATTCAGTCACAATTATGCGAAATGATCAATGAAAATTTGACTAAAGTCTGCATATATGCCATCAAAAGTTGTGGAGGATTATTTTCCCTTGTTTTTATTCCATACGTAAACCTATCATGTGTACTTTGAATTTTTATTAATTAAAATTTAACTTTAACACGTTGCTCTATCATGTAACGATCCATAATTACTAACCTTAACCAATAGGATGTCAAATGGTTTTTAATATAGCTACCAATTTTTTACTGTACAGATGGTGGTAAATTCAAATCTTGCGTTACTTCTGAGACATTCTGTTTTTTGAATAACTGTGGCTACTGAAAAATTTACATTCAAGATTAATCAGCGAATATTTGAATTCTTTGGCGACATTGAAGCATTATAATTGATTTAAATTTTGTGTTGAATGTTTTCATGGTTCCTAACATTTGTTTTGTATTCTTATTTTAAGAAATGAAAAAAAAAAACAAATCTTTCTTTTTACGTCTTTGACTTTTAATATATAAAATGAATAACATTAATTAGCCCCAAAAAAGATTATCATACACTTTTCACAATAGTTTAAAAAACAATTAAAATATACCACTTTAAAAATAACGTTAGAGACTATATGTAATAAGGGTTCAACGGTGATAAGGTGGTTCTATGATCAACTGATAGATCAGTCTTTACGCCAAGTATTTCGTCTGTGCTGCATTGGCGAAGCTTGGCGACATGAGGTCAATGGCAGAAAATTATTCGAGAGCCCTTCTAGTTTAATTCTATTTATACAAGAGAGAAGTAGTAATTAAAGTATTTAAACTAATAATTTAACTTTGCTCGTACTTTGTAACTATTTTGATGTTGTTATCATAAAAGCATAAAATGATTATTTGATAAAGTAACTAAAAGGGGAAAATATTTTTATTTACATTTCTTCAAAACTTGGTATAAATAGTGCCAACATCCTTTGATCGATGGATTGAGTAGTATTTTCTAATAACAATGCATGTAATTAAAAAGCATTAGATAAATAAAAAAACAGAAACTGTGTAAAATTACCTCTTGTTATGTATCTGGCAACAGCCAGATGAGAGAACCTGTGTGACGTAGTTTTTGTGTTGTACTTGTTCGTTGTAGTTGTTGTTATGCTCGTTCGTGCCTGTGTATCTTAATGCTAATAAATGTCTTTTCTGTGTATGTAAAACGAATCGTATCGTCTCTCGGCCTACCTGACATACACAACAAAAGAGTTGGCGACGAAAATGGGATCTTCGAACATTAATTTTGAATCTTATGATGCGTCTGTGGAAGACTGGTCCAGTTATGTGGAACGTTTAGAATCTTACTTCGTTGTTAATGGGATCGAAGATCGAATAAAAGTCCCTGCTATTTTAAGCCTTATGGGAGCAACAACATATAAATTGTTAAAGAATCTGGCCACTCCGAACATTCCTTCAGCATTGACTTATCAAGATATCGTAAAATTACTTTCGGAACATCTGAATCCTAAGCCACTAGAGATGACAGAGCGGTTTCGTTTCTACAAGAGGAAGCAATTTGAAGGTGAGTCCATTGCAAATTATTGTGCCGAATTACAAAAACTGTCGATACACTGTAACTTTGGGAACAATTTAAGTACGATGCTTCGTGATAAATTAGTGATGAGTCTCAAAAACGAAAGTATACAGAAAAAGCTGTTAGCAGAGGATAAGTTAACATACGATAAAGCTAAGAGCATTGCATTCGCAATGGAATCTGCTCAGAGAGATGTGAGCGAAATTCAGAATCAAATGGTATCTATAAAAAAATTACATAGTTCGCAAGATAAAACTAGCAAAAAAGATTTTTCTAAATTTAAGAAATTTGAACCTACAAAGAAGTTTGATAAATTTCGGAAATGTTATAAATGTGATAGTACTCAACATTTAACTCACGAATGTAAGCACAAGAACACTCAGTGTAGGAATTGCTTAAAGAACGGGCATTTGGCAAAAGTCTGCCGCTCAAAACGAAACGAAACAGTTAAACAAATAGAATCTTTTTCTGAAACTGTACCAGTTAATAGCGTTAAATCACCACGACATGCAAGGGATAAGATTTTATTAGAAATTTTTGTTGAAGGGAATAAATGTTTATTTGAATTAGATACTGGAGCTGCTATTAGTTGTATGAATGTGAATGAATTTAAGAAACTTTGTCCGGATGTAGCCATTAAGCCTACCAAATTATTGCTTAGGAATTTCGATAATTCTATGATAACATCAGCTGGCCAAGCAGTGGTGCAAATTCAATACAAAGATCAAATTAATACAGAAATTATTTATTTGGTACATGCAAAAGTAAACGCAGTTTTTGGTCGTGAATGGTTGAGAAATTTCCAATTAGACTGGAGCTCAATTAAAGCAGTTCGGGTTGAAAATTGTAATTCTCGAACCAATAAATTAAATATCTTGCTTCAAAAGTATGAGAAAATTTTTTCTCCGGGTATCGGGAAACTGGAAAAGTTTTGTTGCCGTCTTCAAATGAAACCTAATTACAAACCGGTATTTTTTAAACCTCGACCAGTACCATTTGCTTTAAAAGAAAGAATAGAAACTGAACTTAATAGGTTAGTTGCAGAAGACATCATTGAGCCGGTGACATATAGTGATTGGGCTACACCAATTGTTCCAGTTATCAAACAGAATGGGAACCTACGAATCTGTGGTGATTATAAGGTGACTATCAACCCGGGACTAAAAATTGAGCAGTATCCTTTACCCCGTATCGAGGACATTTTTGCTGAACTGTCAGGAGGGGAGTTCTTTACTAAAATCAACTTATCTGAGGCATACCTTCAAATGTTAGTTGATGAGCAGGACCGACATCTATTGACCATCAATACTCACAAGGGGTTGTTCCGTTACAAGAGAATGAATTATGGTATAGCCTTAGCTCCGGCAGTGTGGCAGAGAGCCATTGAACAAGTTTTATCAGGCATTGCGGGGGTACACGTATTTTTAGATGATATTACCGTAACGGGAAGAAATGATCAAGAGCATTTTGAGAGGTTAGAATTAGTACTACAGAGACTAGAAGAATATGGTCTCAGAGTAAATAAGCGGAAAAGTGAATTTTTTAAGAAATCTGTGAATTATTGTGGTCATACAATTGATAAATTCGGCCTCCACAAAACACAAGAAAAAATCGATTCAATTACAAAAGTACCAGTTCCAAAAACTGTATCTGATTTGAAGAGTTTTTTGGGTTTAGTCAATTACTACGGAAAATTTATTCCCAACTTATCTACTCGTGTCGCTCCTCTCAATAATTTACTGCAGAAGGGTGCTAAATTTTTGTGGACTGCAGAATGTGAAAAAGCTTTCAAGGCATTGAAACAAGAAATTGCTTCAGACCGAATTCTATGCCATTATGATCCTAAGTTACCTCTTGTATTACAAACTGATGCATCACCAGTTGGAATAGGAGCAGTTTTAAGTCACATTATGCCAGATGGTTCAGAAAAACCAGCAATGTTTGCATCAAGGTCATTGACTAAAACGGAACGTAATTATTCGCAGATAGACAAGGAAGCATTGAGTATCGTATGGGGAGTGAAGAGATTTTATCAATATTTATTTGGTCGACATTTTGATCTCGTAACCGATCATAAACCCCTAGTATCAATTTTCGCACCTAATCGTAGTTTGCCATGTCTATCAGCAACACGAATGGTTCATTATGCACTTTTTCTCCAAGCATTCAGTTATACAATTAAGTATCGAAACACTAAGAATCATGGCAATGCCGATGCACTTTCACGGTTACCACTAGCAGTTGATAAGGACTGTAAGTACTTGACTGAAGCAGACGTGACAAATATTTAGCAAATTGAATTAATGCCTGTTACAGCAACTGACATAGCTAGAGCTACTAAAACTGATAGGAAATTGTTCGAACTGTATGAAAGTTTAAAATCTGGAACTGAATTACCTGTGCCTTGGAAAGGTAGAGAATCTGAATTTTCATTGCAAAATGGTTGCATAATGTATGGTCATAGAGTATGCATTCCTGAAAAGTACCAGAATCAAGTTTTGGAAGAACTTCATGTTGGACATCCTGGAATTGTCAAAATGAAGGCCATAGCTAGAAGCTACTGCTATTGGCAAGGTATTGATGCCAGTATAGCCAATTTTGTTCAGAACTGTTCAGCTTGTATCGCAACGAGGAACGAACCAGCAAGGATAAATCGACATCCTTGGGAATGGCCAAATGGACCCTGGCAAAGGATACACGTTGACTACGCTGGTCCTTTTATGGGGAAAATGTTTTTTTGTAGTCACTGATGCATATTCGAAGTGGATAGAAGTCATTCCGATGAAAAATATTACAGCTAGTTATACAATTCATCATCTTCGTATTCTTTTTGCTCATTATGGAATTCCCTTAACTTTGGTTAGTGATAACGGCGCAAGTTTTACTAGTTACGAATTTCAACACTTTTTGAAACTGAATAATATTAAACATATAACTTCAGCACCGTACCATCCTGCTACGAACGGACAGGCAGAAAGAATAGTGCAGTTATTCAAAGCCTCTTTGAAATCAAGTAGAGGTGATTCTGGAGATCTAAATGTGAAATTACAAAGATTTTTATTACAGTATAGAATAACTTCACATTCTCTCACGGGAGAAACTCCGAGTGCCTTGTTTTTGAAGAGATGTATTCGCACTAGGCTTGATCTTTTTAAACCAAATTTGAGAGACAAAGTTGTTCAGAAACAGAGTTCGAGACTTGACACAGAATCTATCTTGCGTGAGTTTCAGGAAGGGGAGAAAGTAGCCGTAAGAAATTATTCCGGACCTAACAAATGGAAAATTGGAACAATTATAAACAGAGATGGAACTTTGAGTTATAGCATACAAGTTGGAAATGAAATTTGGAAGAGACACGTAGATCAAATAAGGAAATGTGGGAAGTCGATTGAATTATCCCAAGCTGCTACTGAAATTCCAATTTACGATAAAGAATTGAATTTTCCAGATGAGCCAGTATCTGATGATGTTGCTGAATCGGAACCGCCTGCGCCTGCACCTGTACCTGAAGTTGTCCCTGAATCTAGAGATGTACCTGTACCTGCCACTCCAGGTGATGATATGCCGCCTGGGTCGGTACCAGACGCTTCCGGAAAGCCGAAAGCTGATGTGCCACTCCGACGCTCAATCCGAATCAGGAGACCTCCAAAGAGACTCGACCTGTGACTCTATATTTTGTCGGGGAGGAACTGTTATGTATCTGGCAACAGCCAGATGAGAGAACCTGTGTGACGTAGTTTTTGTGTTGTACTTGTTCGTTGTAGTTGTTGTTATGCTCGTTCGTGCCTGTGTATCTTAATGCTAATAAATGTCTTTTCTGTGTATGTAAAACGAATCGTATCGTCTCTCGGCCTACCTGACATACACAACAAAAGATGTTTCTAGTTTAATCCTTCTAGTTTAATTCTATTTATACAAGAGAGAAGTAGTAATTAAAGTATTTAAACTAATAATTTAACTTTGCTCGTACTTTGTAACTATTTTGATGCTGTTATCATAAAAGCATAAAATGATTATTTGATAAAGTAACTAAAAGGGGAAAATATTTTTATTTACATTTCTTCAAAACTTGGTATAAATAGTGTCAACATCCTTTGATCGATGGATTGAGTAGTATTTTCTAATAACAATGCATGTAATTAAAAAGCATTAGATAAATAAAAAAACAGAAACTGTGTAAAATTACCTCTTTCAAGATTTTTTTAAATCCATTTCTCTAATTCCTTCATACGTCTTATTATCAGTAATTTAATTTGCATCAGATTTAATATCTTTGACGTATCTTCCAATATGAAATCTGAAAAGAATGTAAATAGAGATGAGCACCATACAGTTATGAATTGAAGAAGATTAAAAATAAAATAGAATGCTTAAAAAAACTATCGCTATAAGGACGTGAAAATTAATAAAAAGCATTAACGTGTTGTTTTAGTGATAGCTTTAACACCGAAAAATATGTGAATTATAGTTATGAATTTACAAAATGGTAAACATAATTTTAAAACTTACAATTTAAGATAAGCTAATGAAATTTTCACTCATAAAGTTTTATACTATATAACTGTAAAACTCACTATTTTATTCCAATGTAAATTCATTATTGTCATATAAGCAATCTGTTCTGTTCTTTTATTTAAATTTATAACTAAAATAATCATTTTTATAGATTCATGGAATTCAACTTATTAAAAAAAGAAAGAGTTAATATGTATCAAATGTACGATTAATTAATAATTATTTTACTGATTTATAAAGAAATCGCCGTAACTGTTTTAATCATCATGTGAAAAAGAGTAAAAGTCTCGTCATTTCTGACAGTTAAAATTGTTATATTAGACAAGTAATTTTCACGACATATATATTTATAACAGCTCGATATCCAATTCATGATCAAAATGTTCGCGGTATTCAAATACATCAAATGCACTTTTATTTTTCATCATGAACATTTATTATTAATTTATGTTTGCAAATCTTTCTTAGAAATAGTTTTTAATTTTTTTTTTTTATATAAAGATAATTAATACAACAAATCTGTGTAATACAATAAGGCTGCTTACCTCTTTCAAAGCAGTTTAAATTTCAAAACAGCTACTTTTCCACGATTCACATCGCTTTTGGTCATATCGTTTAAATTTTTATTACTAAATCTTTGTTCTTATACTTTAAATTTTCGCTATTAAATTTTGATCTTATCCCTGTTTTCAATAGCTGGCAGCAGTTAGAGATATTAGTCGAATGTGAGTTGAAACCTCATTTCCCTCTTGCATAAATTTAGGTCGGTGTCTGGACATAGGGCTGAAGTGTCAGAGAACCCTCCTGTAAAAAGGGGTTGCGCTAGAGAATTTGTGAGTGTCATCTTCATAATCACATTTCTGCCCTCTGGTGGTCAGAGATCCTACCCTCAAAAGTCACTGCATCTCTCTGTCATCCTTCTCTTTGTTCTTGATTTCACCGAATTAAACCCGTCCTAACGCATGCGCAAAAGAGTTGAGGATTTTAGAATCAGTCGAAAAACAATACCATTGGAAATGAGACATCACTTACAAAGAATTAAATGTCCTCAAATATTTCACAAATGAGGGAAATTTGGAAAGATTTCACTATATTCTACTGTAAGGTGACTAAATATTCTGAATTGAAAAACTGGAAAAACATTTGGTGGATTTAAGGGATTTAATATATTTTTAAAATCCACCTTTTCTGCATCTACTAGAAGTTTGACTCTTCAGATTTTGTTTAATTAATATGTTTTTGTTTTATAAATAGCACGTAACCTGTTAGTCTTTTCGCTCATACAACCCTCGATTTGAGATCGAAATATTTGAAACAATATCAGGTATCAATATATCGGTTGCATATAAGAATACTGTAATTGAAAATCAATATGCACGTTTTTTTTCAGCTATAAAATATACATTTCAGAACAAGAATACATTAATAATTTTTTTTTCTTCCTATAACATGAGAACACGGTGTTGTTTTGTTTTGAGGTTTTTGAAGCCTCAAAATGCTTGAGCAAAAATTGGCGATTTATTGAAGCCACAAAATGTCTAGGCAACAAATTGGCGGTTTATCGCTTTTGAGAGTACAATTTTTCACTTTTAGGGTTGTTGGAAAATTATGCAGGATATTGCCCCATTTGGCGATTGATCGCCAAATAAAGTTACGAATTGATTTCGAAATTATTCATTCTTTATATTCTTACTAATTGGTCTTAATTCATTTAAGTCATTAACTAGTTTAAACCGATTTGAAGCAATCACCAGATTATCAGATTACGCATGCGTCGATATTTAGAAAAACTTTTTTTTTTTTTTTTTTAAATATCAAAACCGGCCGAGCTCCAGAATTTTTTTTGCCAGATCAAAAATTTGAAATTATCATTGTATATAGAGAGAGATGGTAGGATAAAGATAGATAGAAAAGTTTCGTGATTGTTTCAAATAGGTTTTAACTAGTTAATTACTTAAATTAAATAACGAATTAAAAATAATATTATTCTCACATGAAAACTTGAAATTTGCGATCGTAGATTTTATTTTTTAAAACACTTTTTCCTGAAATTTTGAATGAAATGCCCTTAGTGCTGATTGAGAGGAAGACAAAAACAGACTCAAAATAAATAAATACTGGAGACATAAAAGTGATCTAAAACAATTAATGGCATAGCATTCCTGAAAACATACGACGATACGCATTACAGTTTTATTGCGGGGAAACGGAAAAGATTCACTGGAAAATTACTCTAGCTGGCTCACCCTAGTAAACACACGAAAGAAAATATTCTTCTTTTTCGATTCATAATGGTCCAAAAATTCACATTCGGCCGCAAGCAGGAAAGGAAATAAA
>JAPMOQ010030088.1:17787-38200 GCA_026543055.1 Argiope trifasciata
CCACACTTTCACAATTATGGACGTCTATACAGACAGCATGGCTCAATATTCCTGCAGAGGACTTCCAACGACTTGTGGACTCCATGACACGTCGAGTTGTTGCACTTCGTCGGGCAAAAGGAGGACCGACACGATATTAACAGTCATCCCATGACTTTTGTCACTTCAGTGTATGAATGTAATCACAGGAAACCATTGGGATATGCACTTCAATAAGTTCCCCGCTTATTTTTCCTTTTTGGGGGATTTAAATATATTAGTGCGACATCCCGGTGTGGCGCAAAGGGTTAAGGTATGTAATTACGTTCCAGATGAATTATTTAGAAATATAGTTCAGAAATCGTAGCATGTTTTTTAAATATATATATAAAAAACTGATGAAGATCTTTGAAACCAAAATATACCTGTTGTCAAAGATATTTTTAATTAAAAAAGTTTTTTTGGTTAAAATGATAAAACGCAAAAATCTACTGGTTTTGTGATTTATCAAATGATTTGATTAAAAAGGGAAATGGAATTGTCCATTGATAATTTTTAGTAGGTTCATGTATTTAAATACCCCTCTCAGCGAGGAACTCAATCATTATGTGAATAAGATATTGCCTTATTAGTAATCAAGCTATTGCTCCTCTGATGGGTGAAATGTTATTTTAGAACCAATTACCACCACTTCAATGACTGAGCGAAACTTTTATGGAAATGTTTGGGAAGTGTCCATTGATAACTTTCAGGAGTTTCGTGTATTTAATTGGAGCCGCGGTGGCCTGGTGGTAAGGTCTCGGCTTCGGAACCGGAGGGTTTCAGGTTCGAGACTCGATTCCACCGAACAACCGTCTTGTGAGGAGGTCTCTTCCATGTTAAATCTGTCAGGCCAAACGTCCTCCCACTGGTGTGGCGTGGTGTGGAGAGGGGGGTGCTAGTTCAAGTGTCGTCCTCGTCATTTGACCGTGGTTCAAAATGACGGATCCGTCCTAAAATAGCCCTCGTGTTGCTTTAAAACGGAACGTTAATATAACTAAACTAAACTAAACTCGTGTAGTTAAATATCCCTTTCAGCGAAGAGCTCGACTATCATGCGAATAAGACATTGTCACCTTAGTAATCAGGCTATTGCTTTTCTGATGGGGAAATAATGTTTTAGAACCAATTACCTCCACTTCAATGACAGGGCGAAACATTTATTGAAATGTTTGGAAAGTGTTTATTAAAAAGTTTCTGGATTGTGATATGTTTAAATACCCCTTTCTGTGAGGATTAATACCATTATGAGGATGAGACTTTGTAGTATAAGTAATCAGGCTGTCACTTTATTGGTGGATGAAATAATGTCTTAGATCCAGTTACCGCCACTTCAATGAGGGTCATTACTTCTATGGTAATGTATGGGCAGTGTCAATTGATAGCTTTTACGAGAGTTGTGAATTTAAGTTCTTCTATCAGCGTGTGCACTGGTAATAAATGGATGAGGCGTTGCTGTTTAAGCAACTAGTCTTGTAACTGTAACTGTTTCATCGGCCCTATAGCGGCCGCTGTCATGAACAATCAGTCCTTGTCTTGGAAGCGAGCGTAAAGCAAGCATGATGTAGTCCATAAGTATTATTTTAATGCATATATGTTAAATGTTATTGCCCTAATTAGTTTTGTCCCCGTGTAATATCATGTCTTTTAATGCCATTAAATGTATCTTAACTTAATTGGCATGATTTGTTGATTTTAATAGTCTAAATTAAAGTACTGGCGCCCTTTCGGTCAGAGTCTCTCGCTGCTTTAATTTATAAAATAGTGTTTTGGAAAGGATTATCGCCACTTCAATGATAGGACGTTATTTGTGTAGGAAAGGTTGTATCATTGTTGGCTATTTGATCTTAACACTCCTATCTTAATCCCAAGCCTCATACAAAAAGAACGATGGTTAATTAGATTTTTCCAAATACTTCGGTAGGGTGGGTGTAATTCTGATACATTCTCATTCCCTCAAATTATGCAGATCTTAAGCACGATCTTGATTTCATTATTTACATGACTATACTGCAGAAAGGGATGTATTCTTTCTCATAAAAGAGTTGGAAAAAAATATCGTTGCAGTATTTTGCTACCTGGTGGGATTTTGTCTGTAAAAATCTTTTTCCTTTCGATCTGTGTCCCCGTCCACCCTTGTCGTCCCCTTGTCTCCACCCCCTGGAGAAACACTCGGGGGCGAGATTAATGCAGGCAGTTCCCCGAGTCAGCAGTGTTCATGCCAGAAAAATTCTATTTGCTCGGTAAAAGTGCGAATATTTTGACAAAGATGTCTGAAAGGGAAAAAATACTGGTGTCACTTTCGTTTCCTTTCTTCTTCAGATGTTTTTTTTTTTTTTTTTTTTTTTTTGAATTTCTTGGAGGGAAGATGGAAATCTCTAAAGTATATTTTTTTTTAATATTTTCCCCCCTTCTAGCTATTTCTTGGCAATGTTAAACATATTTTCCGGTAAACTGATTTATTATCTGACTGTGACACTAAATTATGAAATCCGTGATTGAATTTCGTATCCATGACGTTAGAATTCAGTGAAACCTGACAACAATAATTTCGAATATGAAATCAGGAATTCTCGTTTTTTGCGTTATACATATCTGTCTGTAAGACTCTTTGTATGCTTAATTTAGTTTAGTTATTTTAACGCACCGTTTTGAAGCAACACGAGAGCTATTTCGGGACGGACCTCGTCATTTTAAGCCGCGGTCAGATGACGAGTACGTCACCTCTGCTCTTTGTATGATAACTCAAAAACGTTTTGAGATTCATGGCATAAATTCAGAATACGGTATTGAAATTAAAATGGTAAATGTTTGTGAAATTTAGTATGTAGTTCATTCATAGGAAGTCAGGTATTAATGGTCTGAGCACTCTACCCCAACAAATCCTGTCGATACTGCTACGTTCAGTGGTCGCGAGGTGGTCTACTGTGTACAAGAAAAAGGTATCGATGATCTGAGCAGTCGATCCCAACAAATCCTGTCGATGCTGCTAGGTTCAGTGGTGGCGGGATGGTCTACTGTATACGAGAAAAGCTATCAATGGTCTGAGCACTCGACCCCAACAAATCCTGTCGATGCTTCTAGGTTCAGTGGTGGCGGGGTGATATACTGTATACAAGAAGGTATTGATGGTCTGAGCACTCGACCCCAACAAATCCTGTCGATACTGCTAGGTTTAGTGGTGGTGGGGTGGTCGGCTGTTTACAAGAAGAAGGTATCGATGGTCTGAGCAGTCGATCCCAACAAATCCTGTCGATACTGCTAGGTTCAGTGGTGGCGGGGTGGTCGGCTGTATACAAGAAGAAGGTATCGATGGTCTGAGCAGTCGATCCCAACAAATCCTGTCGATACTGCTAGGTTTAGTGGTGGTGGGGTGGTCGGCTGTATACAAGAAGAAGGTATCGATGGTCTGAGCAGTCGATCCCAACAAATCCTGTCGATACTGCTAGGTTCAGTGGTGGCGGGGTGGTTGGTTGTATACAAGAAGAAGGTATCAATGGTTTGGTGATAAGTTTCTTAGGGATCCAAGTTCGCAATCCGATCCCACCCAAAAATAGCCATGTAAGAGGGTCGGGCGTACATTAAATCCATCGGGACCAAACGCTGTAGAGGGAGTGCCACTTCAGATGTTTTCAAGTGACCGTTATTCAAAATTACGCCGTTTTTCAGAAATAGCCCTTGTGTTGCTTTCAAACGGGCCTTTGATCTAACCAAATTGAAATAAATATCGATCTGTCTGTTAAAGTGCAATTGAATTGCATGACTGCATAAAGGTAGGTCCACACGAGGCTTATTATTGCCCGTAATAGCTGCCTCTCTGCTGTTGTCCCGGCATTGTCCTCGTGTGAACACTTGAGACAACGTTTTTCTCGACAGAACAATCATTCGCCATTGTCCCTCCCGTTGTGGTCACGTAATTTTCTGGAAGTAGGCGTGATCTTCTATTGCGCGCAATAATAAGCCTCGAGTGAACCCACCTTAACGCAAAGAGTTAGGTAGACAAAATTGAGTGTACGGATTCAGCATCTTAAAAATAGATACTCAATAAATTTGGAACGAAATCCATTAAACGGTTAACCACCTGTATGTCTGTGGTTATGAATGACTTGAATCAACATGATAATATAATTGAAATTTGGTGTCAAATTTTGGGTTTAATAGGCGAAAAAAACTGCACTTAAAAACATATTCTTGTGGTAGGTTTAGTAAAGGTATTAGATTCACGACAAAAAAAATCTATATTTTTTAAATATTATTTACCAATGCCATGGAAGGTATTCGTGACTTGACCCTAAATCCACATTCTTTTTCCTTTTTTATTGCGAAGGAAGCGCATAAGATTCGTCAAAATCTCGAATTCGGATTTTTTTTTACGATTACACTATTTTCTCTATACTACGTATTAATTGAAAAAGCTACAAAATTTATATTAAAACTTTTATACACAGTTAATACACTTTTACACACTCAAATTATACATAAGTTTCGATAATTTGATCCCAGATTTAAGATGGAATTCTTGTACAGTAAAAGCTTTTTATTGGCGGGGTATACGTTCCATAAATATGCCGCGAATACAGAAACCATGAATACGGAATGGGAATTTATATGGAATTATAGGGGATACGTTCCTAGGTGACAAAATAAAAAAATATGTAAAAAAATCAATTTAATTGAAGTTTTTGAGCATTTTGATTAATTATTTTAAGGCTTAGGCAATGGTTCGAGGAATTTTGCAATTTTCTCTTGCTTGGCAGTTTTTAAAAGCTCCTTCAATTCAGACTGTTACGCAAAAGTCGCATTAGCAATTTGCCTCTTAAAAATAAGACTTGGTTCCATAAACGTTCATAAAGAAATCGCAAAGCTCATTTGCCATTCTGAAACCATCACTAAGATTTTTCAAATTAAATGTCACGATTTAAGTGCTTGTTGAAGCCTCTTTTTCAATGGGCTGTGAATTTAACATTTCCTCCAAGTCGGTTTCAGTCAGATCTTCATCTTGCGATTCAAGCCATTCCTGAATGTCACTTGACTCTATCTGTTCGAACCCATCTCGTCCTATTCCATTCGCGATTTCGGCTATGTTTGCAGTCAAAGTTTGAATTTGCACAGATTCTTCGTCAATTTCCGCAGTCAGAGCAGGCCACAGTTTTTTCCAGCATGACTTTACTGTGTGTGGCTTCAGTTCTTCCAATGATTTTTTTATGTTTATGATGCACTTTGCTGTGTCAAATTTTTTTCAGCATTCGATAACCTTCATACCAGGATTACATTTCATATTATCCTATATGATTTTGAAGGTTCGTCTAATGTAATAAAGCTTAAAGGCCTGGATTATTTCTTGGCCAAAGGTGGATGCAAAGCCATCGTGTTGGGAGGTAAAAATGTCACTTTTATATGTGGATGCATAATTTCAAGTTCGATATAATGACCTGGTGCTTTCTCCAAAATTAGAAGTGCTTTAAAGTCTGAATTCCGTTTTTTAAAAATAAGTTTCAACTTCAGAAACAAAACAATTTCGGAACCAGTCACAAAAAATAGCGCTTGTAACCCACGATTTCTTATTAGCATGCCAAAGCACTGGCAGGTTGAATAAAAAAACGCGAATAAAGAAATTTTGAACCGCAAATATAGGAATTGGGTCGCATTGTTTTAATCCGCGAATAGTGAAAATGGGAATGAAGGAAGCGCGAATAAGGGGCTTTTGCTGTATTGTATTTTTCAGATTAATTTATGTTTCAATAGTAATTTGATCCGATAGTTTCTTCCTCTTCTACTTGCATACAGTCGAACACCTCGCCACCGTTGAATGTAGCAGCATCGATAGGATTTGTCGTGGTCGACTGCTGAATAAGTAGTGCCCAACCTGACATTGACCGAAAAATCAAACTAATATTTCTTCCAGAGTAGTAAATAGCTGACTTTCTTCCCATCTGCACACTCTCAAACAGTTGGAATAAAACTATCAATCTTTAACATCCAATCCTTCAGGGTTTTGAGATGACCTGGTACCATCAGTACTGTACTTAAATCATTATTGACAATCTTCAGGCCCTTCCTTCACTCTAAGATCTGCATTCATTCCATTAAATAGTGGTAAACCGTACCCATTTCTCCACAAATACATTTATTTTCCAGCCTTCTTCCAAATCTTTGCAAATAGGCAGGAAATCTCCCATGTCCAGATATTATTTGGATTATAAGTGGATGGTGTTTCCTAATTTTTATTTCCGGATTAGGAATAAAGTCGAAAAAGATTCTTCCTTTTTTGTACATGTACCATCTGTCAAACCATAGCAGTTTTATTTCTTCTCTCAGTTCTCCTTTTAAGACACCACTTGATTTTGGGACAATAATATCAATATTCAATTTCTGTGTCGCCAACTTCGCATAGTTATCTACCTTTTCTTTACCATATATCCCAATATGAGCCCGATAGTTTCTTCTAGTTTGCTTTTGAAATTAATGCATAAGTTTCAATAAGAATGAGATCCAAGATTTACGAGGGATTTCTCCTAATGTACTTCCTAAATTAATATAGAATAATCAAATACACAATCTTAAGGTATCCGACTACGTTAAAAACCCTGGTATTCGACCACATTGGTGGTTTTTAAAAAGAAAGTGTTATTTCTTGTAATTCAGACTTTTCTCCTTCCAAAATTGTTTGTTTTTTCTTAGAAAAGGAAGGTTTAACCTATTACCCAGAGCAATTTTAAGCAAAATTTATTTTTCAGCTAAAATTTGCCTTTAACATCAATTTTAATTTTCATAAAAATTATCCACCATTAACATGATATCCCAAAAACTAATAGAGGTCTTTACATACAAATTTCAGCATGTATTTTAAATGATATGGGAAATGACATGAACCAAAAGTTTTATGGTTGGTGAAAAAATTTTCATTTATAGGTGTTTTCAGAAAATTTAAGTTGCAAATTTATAGAAAAAGTGCATATATACGTATATTTTTACCCGTCACTTCTTTGCATCTCAAACTGTTTCATAGATTTTGGTTCATTTCATTCATCAATGTATTCTAAAACTTGAGAACAAAGAAAAATAGGATTGTTGCCTTACCATTTTGTGCAAAATGTTAACCTTTTTGGTAAAATTTCACTAAAATTTACCACAAATTTTCCATTTTCTCAAAATATATTATAATCTCAAATAATAATTTTGTATTTATAGTGTTTATAATTGATAATACATCGTTAAAAAAATAAAAAATACTTTTTAAAAAGTCCAATTTTTCAAATTTTGTCCTTCGAACGTAGTCGGTTACCTTAATTTATTTTTCAAATTAATACAGAATAATCCTGGGATACGCGATTTCAACTGAGATTAATAAAGAGACATTTCCTGATCCAATGTGGATTACGTGTTTGCTTTAAGATAGCTTTTCCATTTCCAAAAGGAGTTATTGGTGTTTACATCCAATTAACAGTTTATACAAATTTGCATTTTAACATAATAGATGCATTTTCTCATACCGACGATTGATGCAATACATCAATAACTCATTTTAAGATGAGCATTTTTAAATGAATTATTGTTTGTTTTGCTGAATATTGGAATACTTGAAATTATTAAAAATTCTTCTGCACCAACACATAACTCGTTCCCAAGAGAACGCGAATCTTTCGCGTTCTGAAAAATCTAGCGTTTGTTCGAAATTGCGCTTCGAAATCCGCGCGGCTTACATTCCATAAATGCCCTAGGGTCGAACGCATACGCGTCTCGAGTCTTGCTTCGCAGGAATCGTTTGGTTAAGGGCCCTCGTGTATCCAAGGGAGCCTAAATTTCGAACCTTTTGGCCCTCTCGAATGCAAGATCAGCAAACCATCCCCGAAGGAGCTTCGAGGGTATGGGTTATTGAGCTTTTATTACGGATCTATTTTTTATGTTTTGGAGATTTTGGACTCTCGTGTTGTTGACTCGGATTTTGTGTTTTCAAGAATTGAAGTTCGGAGTTTGATGAGAATGCAACCCAAACAGATTCTTGTAACAATCTTTTTGTCCTGGTTTGAATTTTTAGGGTTTTTTTTTGTATTATTTACCGATAAATTTTAGTAAAATCAGTTTTACAGAAATTAGTTTTCTAAACATTGAAAAAATTTATTCTCTAAAAACAATCGATAAAAATGATATCAAGATTTAAAATGAAATTTTTGTATCATACTTTTCAAACTAATTCATAAGTTTCAATAATAATGTAATCCTAGGTTTCATTCTAGTTTAGTTTTCAAATTA
The DNA here is from genome assembly GCA_026543055.1 of Argiope trifasciata. Lineage (NCBI taxonomy): Eukaryota > Metazoa > Arthropoda > Arachnida > Araneae > Araneidae > Argiope > Argiope trifasciata. Next base: position 26,059 of record JAPMOQ010030088.1, read on the forward strand.
ATATATAAAATTTGATAATAATGAGTATAAGATTTAAGAAGGCATTCTTATATCATATTTTTCAAATTAATGCATAAGTTTCAATAATAATCAATCCGATGGTTTCTTCTTGTTTACTTTTCAAATTAATACTAAGTTTCAATAGCAATGAAACGCAAAATTTAAAATGCAATTCTAATAGTTTATTTTTCAGAAAATAATGCATAAGTTTCTGTAAGCAAGAGATTCGAGATTTGAGACGGATTCTTCCTAATTTAGTTTTCAAATTAATGCAGAAGTTTCAATAATCATATGATAAACGATTTCAATTGAGATTCTTTTAGTTTACTTTTCAAATGAATACACAAGTTTCAATGATAACGAGATCCAAGATTTGCGATGGGTTTCTCTTAACTTACTTTTCAAATTAATACAGAATAATCTTGGGATACACGATTTCAACTGGGATTAATAACAAGATGTTTGCTGATCTAATGTGGACTACGTGTTTGTTTTAAGGTAGCTTTTCCATTTCCAAAATGAGTTATTGGTGTTTATCTATTACATTAACTACGAATGCACAAAATAAAATGCATCATCCAATTAACAGTTTAAACAAATTTGCATTTTAGCATATTAGATGCCTTTTCTCATACCGACGACTGATGCAATACATTAATAACTCATTTTAAGATGCGCATTTTTGAATGAATTGTTGATTGTTTTGCTGAATATTGGAATACTTGAAATTATTAAAAATTCTTCTGTACCAACACATAACTCGTTCCCAAGAGAACGCGAATCTTTCGCGTTCTGAAAAATCTAGCGTTTGTTCGAAATTGCGCTTCGAAATCCGCACGGCTTACATTCCATAAATGCCCTAGGGTCGAACGCATACGCGTCTCGAGTCTTGCTTTGCAGGAATCGTTTGGTTAAGGGCCCTCGTGTATCCAGGGGAGCATAAATTTCGAACCTTTTGGCCCTCTTGAATGCAAGATCAGCAAACCATCCCCGAAGGAGCTTCGGGGGTATGGGTTATTGAGCTTTTATTACGGTTCTATTTTTTATGTTTTCGAGATTTCGGATTCTCGTGTTGTTGACTCGGATTTTGTGTTTTCAAGAATTGAAGTTCCGTGTTTGATAAGAATGCAACCCAAAGAGATCCTTTTAATAATCTATTCGTCATAATGTGCATTTTGGGGGGGATTTTTTTCAAACTATTGTCCGATAAATTTAAGTAAAGTGATATTTACAGAAATTAGTTTTGTTAACATTGAAAAAAATTATTCTCTTAAGACAATTGATAATAATGAGATCCAAGATTTGAGACGGATTTCTTGAACCATAAATATCAAATTAATGTATAAGTTTCAATAATAATTTGATCCGACGGTTTCTTCAAAGGCATGCAAAGGCTAATATTTATTTATTAATCATGCAAAGGCTAATATTTAACTTTTTTTCATTCGCACGAAATACATATTTATCTCGGGCATAAACAAAATATAAAACCTACATATTTTGTTCCGTTTCCTATTCTTTAATAATTAAATAAAAAATGTGATGATTTTTCACAATTTTTTTCAAAACAATTTTTAAGGAAGGTAATTAAGAAATAGTACACAATTTCAAGTTATGTTATATACCAGGGCTTCTTAAACTGTGGGTCGCGACCCCCCTGGGGGTCGCGAGACTACTGAAAGGGGGTCGCAAAGATCTGATACTTTTCAATCATTATAAATAAAATTTTAAAATTAGTATACACACTACGTACAAATATAAATACAAATAAAAATCATACAAAATACTATTGTAGTTTTATTATAACTATTTTTTGAAAAAAGTGGCAATGCAAAACTGTTATGTAGGGCCTATAAATGAAAATATGGAAGTAGCATTTAAAATAATAAATACAACGCGCTCCACGATTTTCAACTGAACGTTCGACATTGATGTCTGGCCGCCGGCGTCAGTGTTTGCAAGATAACTTAGTGATTATAAGTACCCAGACGCCGCGTCGCCTTACAGCTTACACATACAATACGGAAGCATAATCAAGCTAGGCTAGGCGAATCGGCATATTATTTTTATAAAAGAATAATAAAAAAAATTAAATGAAAGCTTCTTTTTCGCCGTCTTTGTGATACGGTGCCTTTGTGCGCTGCACACTTTGAACACGCCATGCGTCGGGGTTGATCTGATCGTAATTTGTTGTCATTGCACTGGTAAAGATTCGAGTGTAGTTATTTTTCTGTTTGTACTTCAGTTTGGACTCAGCTTTGTCTTCGTAGTGACGTGTGTATTTACTGTGTAATTTTCAGTTGGTGTTTTTAATTATTATGTTAAAGTTCAACTACATTTTGTTTAATTATTTATTATTATTTAACTATCATGGATAAATGGCTAATTAAAATTCCAACTAATAAGTCTGCCACGCCGTCACAACCAAGTTGCAGTGCTTCAAATCCGACTTCTAGCAAAACAAAAAAAAAGAAAATATGACGAATCATATTTGCAGTATGGCTTCACATGCTCTTCTCACAACAATGAAGAACAACCAGTGTGCTTAATTTGCAAATAAGTTTTGGCTGCAGAAAGCATGAAACCGTCAAAACTGCAACGACATTTGAATACTAAACATGCAACGTTATCAAAAAAGCCAATAGAATATTTTGAGCGTCTTTTGCAAACATCAAATAAAGAAAAGAACACTTTGGAGAAGTATGTTACTTTGAATGATAAATATCTATTGGCATCGTATGAAGTTTCGTATTTGATAGCAAAAACGAAAAAGCCTTTTACTATTGGAGAGCAACTTTTACTACCGGCAGCTATAAGAATGTCTGAAATTGTTCATGGAAAACAGTATGCTGCTGAAATTAGTAAAATTCCATTATCAAATGACACTGTGTCCAAAAGAATTTCAGACATTAGCAATGATCAATTTCAACAGCTTCTTATGAGGCTTAAAGACAGCTCAAAATTTGCAATACAACTGGACGAGTCGACAGACATTTCAAAAATAGCACAGTTGTTACTTTTTGTAAGATATATTTATGAGGGAAGCATTCATGAAGATATACTGTTTTGTCGTCCTCTGGAAGGTCATACTCGTGGAAAAGATATATATAAAAAAGTAAATGAGTTTTTTGAAAAAGAAGGATTAAATTGGAAAAATTGTGTTGGTGTGTGCACGGACGGTGCTGCAGCAATGACCGGACAAGATCTTGGTTTTACAGCATTTGTTAAAGCTGGAAATGATCATATTACATTTACACATTGTATGATTCACCGAGAGGCACTTGTTGTTAAAAAAATTGTACCAGAATTAAACACTGTGTTTTTTGATGCAGTCAAAATCATTAACTTTATTAAAAGTCGAGCACTTAATAGTCGATTGTTTAAAAATTTGTGCATTGATATGGATTCGGATTATACAAGTTTATTGCTACATGCTGAAGTTAGGTGGCTATCAATAGGTCGAAGTTTGAAACGATTATTAACTTTAAAAGATGAAGTTCTTATATTTCTAACAGAGCAAAATTCTAATTTGGCCGATTATTTTCACGATAATTTATGGCTTCTCAAGCTATGCTATTTGGCAGATATTTTTGATAAAATCAATGATATGAATTTATCAATGCAGGGAGTCTGCGTTAATATGTTTATGTTAAAAAATAAACTTGAGGCCTTTGTTAAAAAAATTCTTATATGGAAGAACAGAGTGGAAAGTGGATCGCTCGAAGTGTTTCCATTTACTGACGAGTATATAATTAGTAACAATATTTCAAAAAAAGATACTCCTATAACAAAAATTATAGTTAATCATTTGAAGGATATGGAAGTTTACATGCATAGGTATTTTCCCAATGATATCGATACACAACAATGGATTTGCAATCCATTTTCAATTGAAATGGAAGAAATTAATTTTTTAAACTTCAAAGCACAAGAAGAATTTGCCGAATTAACAAGTGATACTACCTTGCGACTCAGATTTTCTCAAGTGCCTGTGCATGAATTTTGGATAGAAATCAAATCAGAATATCCCCTACTATCGGAAATGGCAATGAACAAATTACTGCCATTTTGTACAACATATTTATGTGAATCAGCCTTTTCCACATTAACTTACATAAAATCAAAATACCGTTCAACTTTAATAAACGTTGAAAATTTATTACGATCTGCAATAACTCAAATTGAGCCTAGATTTAATTATTTGTGTAAAAATAAACAATCACATCCGTCACATTAATATTGTTTGATGTTAATAATATGTTTTTATTAAAAAAATTGTTACAAAAGTTTATTTTTTCTATTGAATATATAGATATAGTTTTATGTTTTCTTATAAAAAAATTGTTACCAAAGTTTATTTTTTCTATTGAATAAATATATATATAGTTTTATGTCATTCTATTTATTGTGTTTTATTACGACCGATATCCCGTCAACGTTTCCAATTATATATATGTGAAATGAATGGGTACGTATTCTTTAATCCTTATTTTATTTACATTGTAAAATAGTGCGATATTACATCTACATCTACGGTTAATATATATTTCATTATATGGAGGAGGGGGTCGTTTAAAATTTCCTAAGCTTGAAGGGGGTCGCTATATAAAAAAGTTTAAGAAGCCCTGTTATATACAATAAACATATTTCCCATTTTCCAATGACTTTCCCATTTTCCAATCAAGATTTCGTACATCAACCGATATATCGTTGTTTCTCCACTTTTATCAATAAGTGATCTTATGTTTTTTGGAAATTTTTAAGTTAAAAATTATGGTCTAAAAACAATGATAGTAAATTAAATTTTATTGATGTATTATAAATTTATTGAATTTTGCATTTCAATAATCATAGGATCCAAGACTGTTGATGAGATTCTTTTTGTGTACTTTTCAAATTATTAGATAAACTTCAATAACAATGAGATCCAAGATTTAAGATGGAATTCTTGTAGCATACTTTTCAAAAAATAATACATAAGTTTCAATAATCACGAGATTCCAGATTTGTGGCTCAGAAAAGTATTTTTTTTACTCTTATTTAATTTTGAATTAGATTTGAAAAGCGACATCAAATGATAGATCTAAAATACCAATTAAATTTTCCTTACAAACTATACACCAAATGGTAAAGTATTTTTTGATTTACTTTGTTTTTATTTTAATGTGATAAATAGTTTTATAAATAGCTTTGTAGCTATTCAGGCTACAAAGTGTCCCAATACTTTTTTGAGTGATGGTATAAATTGGATTTTCTGACAGTTATATTTCTTTTTCTTTGTACAATTTTGTAAATAAGAATCCAAAAAAAAAAAAAAAATCAAATTTTTTTTACCGTTAAGACCGAGGAGTTTTAATTAAAAGTTCTGGTTATTTGATGTTTCCATAAATAACTTTCAGCGTCAACAGCTGTGTTTTTGAATTTCTAATTAAAGCTTGCTTATTAGCGCGTCCCTAAAAATAATCTAGTTTCTTCACATTTTACTTCAGGTATCTGCGATATATTTTTTTCTTTATTAAAGTTGTAAAATTTTTAGAATTAAGGTATCCGACTACATTCGAAGGAGAATTTTTTAAAAAACAATTTAAAACTACGGATTTTAGATGTATTGTGAGTTATAATAAAAAAATACTATACATACAACAAAATTACTTAAAAATATCGTATACTTTGAGAAATAGGAATATCTGTTGTAAATTTTAATGAAATTTAACCATAACAGTTAACATTTTTCACAAAATTTCAATGCAGCAATCCTATTATTCTTTGCACAAAAGTTATAGAATACAACGATGAATGAAATGACCCAAAATCTAAGAAAAATCTTGAGATGCAAAGAAGTTAAGGGTAAAAATATACATGGAGGTCAGACCTTCCTTTTTCTAGAGAAGATAAATTGTTTTGAAAAGAGGAAAGTCAGATCCACAAGAAATAACAATTAAAAAAGATTCTCAAATGTGTTAGATAAGCAGTGTTTTTAACATAGTCGGGTACCTTAAAATATTTTTTATTTTAATTGAAGTTTTTTAAAAGCCTGAAAATGTATGCATGGTATAATTGAGTTCATGATATTAAATTTTCTTTACAAGAAATAGTCTAGAATTAAATTTGTTTCATGGATTTAATATGTGTTCCCGTAATTTCAATAACTGCAGCCAAGATGAATTAACGAAAATGCAGAATAATCATTCATGCAGTTATGTGATGATTCATGCTACAAAATTAACGGATTAAATTGTTTTGCTCTCTTTCTATTAATCTGAGATTAGACCTAGCAGCATAATCCCAAACTGAGCCAGCATAAGTTAATACTGGAAGCAAACAGGCAGTGTAAATGAGTATTTTGTTTTGTCTACTCATTTTAGAGTTTCGGGATATAAGGGGGTAAAATTTAAGTCACGGAACTTGTTGGTGGTATATTTAAAGTGACTACAATTCCAGCTTCAGATTCCCGGTCTTATATAGCTCCGGGAGGGGGCGGCAAAAAGCTTCTGAACCAATCAGGATCATTTTGGACGTGTTTCAGTTCCTAATGGACGTATCTGGAAACATTCTGGAAGTTTGGTTTATTATCCATTTTGTTGCCAAATTCATCGCCAAGCTCTGGGATCTCTGATGTGACAACCGGGCGCCGTTCAATACAGGAGATTGTAAATCAGTCTTACTTACGATGGCATTATTTGCGTGGAAAAGAAAATTATAGGTTCGATGCTATATATATATATATATATATATAACAACATGGAAATACAACTGGAAATTTGTCTAATGACTGAATGCTGAATTTCAACCATTTAACCTAAAAGATTTTTCAGTTATTACAGACAGGTAGACAGGCATTTTTTAAAAATGTACTTTTCGAGGTTTGAAACAAGAAGATTCGATTCTCGAGTTCGAATTTTTTGACAATTACTATTTATTTTCTATATATACTTTTTTTTTTTTTACTTTTTCCTTTATTACGTATAGGGAAAAGTAAAAACAAAAAAAAAAAAAAAAAAAACAGTAATTTAAATAGTGTCAAATTACTGCATTTATTTCTGAACGGCAATCCAGTAATTTATCACCAAAGATCGCAATTTAATAATTCTTTACTTAACTGTTGATCATTGTTAGCATATAGTTAATAATGCAAAAGTGCCTTTATTAGATAATATTCGATAATTTTGCATGGCCTTATATAGCTATATAGAGCCTTATATAGCTCTTTTTTTTACAATTATTAGAACTGATAACAGGGTGAAAGTAGACACGAAAATCACCCGAAAGAACACAAAAAAATGAAATAAAAATATTCTGTATTAACGATAATGTTGCATGGCGCTGTATAGTTCCGGGCCTTATATAGCTATATATAGCTCTTTTCATACAATTATTAGAACTGATAGCCCGGTAAATTTAGACACGAAAATCATCCGAAAGGACACACAAAATGAAATAAAAATATTCTGTATTAACGATAATGTTTCATGGATATATAGAGTTGCGGGCCTTATATGGCCATATATACTAGCTTTATATAGCTCTTTTTTCACAATTATTAAAACTGATACCACGGTGAAAATATTCACTGAAATCCTCCGAAAGAACACACACAAAAAAAGAAATAAAAATATTCTTTGTTAAATTTCAAAATTTCAACTTTTCGTGTACTCGGTCACCATGACAACTACCTTCGTGGGTAATTTCACGGCTCTGAGTGCGATGCATTTCTTTAGTCTGAGCAAAAACACGCAAACATTTTCTTCTGCAAGTTTGTATAACAATGATTGATGGCAATCATTTCTTTGTTTCAGATTTGAAGCGGGAAGCGACCATCTGCCACGTTCTGAAGCACCCTCACATTGTAGAGCTCCTGGAGACCTACAGCTCTGACGGAATGCTCTACATGGTGTTCGAATAGTAAGGACTCTTTTATTATTTCATTACTAGCCGCCTTTGGCGACCAGCTAGTTCGCCATGAATAATGCGTTCTAAAATTTTCAATTAAATCATATATTTATTTGCCAAAATTAAAGAAATAGTTAAAGTTAAAAGATTCAGTTATTAGTAGTTAAAGAGTCGGTAATTTTAATCGGAAAAACTTTTTGAGTTAAATGCTCTAATAATTTATCGATTATTCTTACCAAATATTAAAAAATGTTTTTTTTTGATGATATTGCTAAATGTTAAATATGTTTTTTAAAGAAAGTGAAAAAGGGAAAAAAATATTGAATAAATGATACAGATATTGCAAACGATAATAGAAATATGCCATTAAGTCGGGATTCCAATGCATATCCTGTCTAAATTCGATCAGGTTTACCGTAAAGAAGATTTATTGAAGTAATTATTTAGATATTGCAAACGATCATACAATCCTTTGCTTTGCATTTATTTTTTTAGAAAATATCACATTTTATGTTTCTTTTATTTTATCCGGTCACGTGCTAAAAGTTGCATAGCTTTAGATTTGATTTGCGATGATAGTTGTTTTTTTATTTGAACTTCCGGCATTGTTTTATTTTATTTTATCCAGTCACGTGCTCAAAAAAACATGGTTAAAATATTTCTTTAAAAATTCGCTAAAAATAGAGGCTTATGTTATACATTAAAACACTGATACCATTAGAAAGTTAATTTTTTTATCTTTAAATTGATGTTAAAATCATGTTTGTCCGATAATATTTTCGGAAGTTATAGCGGAAAAACGTCGAAATTTCGCTTGAATCTTAATTAATTCAAATTCTAATTAAAAATTCGAAAAAAAGGCTCCGAGGTGCACATTCCCGACCTCCAAGGTATGCATGTACCAAATTTGGTAACTGAAGGTCCAACGGTCTGGCCTGTAGAGCGTCAACACACACACACACGCACACTCACACACACACACACACATTGAGCTTTATTATAAGTATAGATAAAGCATATGCATTACTTTTTTAAATAATGAAGTTGAAATTCTACCCTGTAAAATTGAGCCTCTCCTAGATATCTATACTAATATTAAAAATGTGAAAGTTTGGATGGATGGATATTTGGTACTCAATCACGCCAGAACGGCTGAACGGAATGGGATGAAATTTAGGACTAAGATTATAGTCAGGAATAGAGCTACTTTTTATTCTGGTTCATGGAGTGGTTCATTTTTTATTCCTTAAAGAGAACAACATTAAGAAGCAACAACAATTTTTTTGTGTGAAAGAAATTAAAAAAATACATTCTAGGGTCAAGAAAAACCATTTTTTGAAAAAATACCATATAATTTAATAATCCTGATTTCGGAAACTTTAATTTTTTTAATAAAATTGTTTTTTAATGCTTCTAAGTTTATTCTTTGAGAAGTTCCATTAATATTTATATTTGCATTACAATTATAACAATTTTTTATCGTTATATGGCGATTGTCCCAAATTGTAAAGTTTGACTGGATTTTTTCTTATGGAAATCATCACTAATCTATCTAATACTATAATACGAGGAATGGTTGTCAAGTCGAAAATCGCCCCAGAATTAATAAACTCCGGTAAACTTGGGGGTCTGGGGTTTTTGGCCACGAGGAATCGATTGGCGCCGTTTTGAAGCGCTACGGTCGAGCAGTTCGGTGTTACAGATAGGATATTTTCAAACTTTATTAGTTCGGCATAATGGCTACTTAAATTTTCAAGCGGTAACGTGCTGCCATCTATAGCCAATATGGCGAACTAATAAAGTTTTATGTTTATGCTGTTATAGGTTTATAATATGTTTCTTATGTATGTATATATGTTTGGTTTTTCTAAATAAATTTGTCAAAAATATTGAACTTCAACACACTTCAATCTTTATCTTTGTATAGAATCGTTCCCTTTCCAAACTCTAATTTTGTTTAGAATAGTTTACAATGGTGCACTTTAACCGGTTATCTTTTCACCAATGGTTTCACAAATTTTCTTATGGCATGTATTGTTTTGATAAATCACAATTGAAAATTTAAATCTTTGAGTTAGCTTCGATACCTGTTTTCTCCGAGCGGAGCTCGGTCACCCGCTGGTTAGAATCTAATGCTTATTCTTTCGCTCAAATTTAGTATAATAATTTCTAATTAATACTGCAATTCCTGTAGTAGAGAATAAGTAATCTGTACTTTAAAAAATATTCTCTAGTTGTTTTCATTTCTATATAATTATTTGTTACGCATTTTTACAAAAATAAAAAATAAAAAAATTAATGCCAACGATTCTAAAATAAGGAAACGTACAAGTACTCTGTTACTAAGCGACAATGTGACTTTCAACTACTCTATCGTGATATTTTTAATTCTCTTTTTATTTCAATTTTAATTCTCTTTTTATTTTAATTTTAACTCTTTTTTTTCCAATTTTAATTCTTTTTTTGTTTCAGTTTTAATTCTCTTTTTTTTCCAATTTTAATTCTCTTTTTATTTCAATTTTAATTCTCTTAATTCTCTTGACTTTGATTTGAATACTTTTATAGTAGTGATTTAACTGTCACAACATATTCTTCCATATTTTTCTTGTATTTCAAAGTTTCCTACAATGATAGGTTTTTGTTTAATTTTAAAATTTTAAACTTGTTCGAATCCGAAATAATTTTTAGTTTCGTTTCCGTAATTAGTTTCATTTACTTAATTATATTAGTTATATTAATTTAAATTTGTTTCGTAAATAAGTTTTATTTCATTTAGCTTTCATTTTTGTGAACTTTTTGTTGTTTAATTTAAATATTAATTTCGATTCCGACATAATTAGTTTCGATTTAATTTTTGATACATGCAAGAATTTCTTTTTTCAATTAATAAGATATATGAAAGTATTTTAATTCCTTGCAATGCCGTACATATCAATTTCTTTCGTTAATAAATAGAACTATTTATGTTGGAGGAATAGCTAATCGTTAAAAGCGACTAGTAAATATATTAGGTACTTTTCTGTAATACTGGCACAATGTGAGCCAAATGCAAGTCGCCAAGCGAAGCGAATAGCAAAACATATGCCGACAAAGTGAGCAAAATGTGGACATAGTCGCCAAGTGAATAACGTGAATTTGACGAATTTGAATGTTTAATTTGACAAAATTTTGCATTTTTGGCGACTTTTTGTTGATTTTTTTGTTGCTCCAGTATAACGGAAGAGCACCATACATTATTTGCCAAGTGACTTAAAAACTCAAAATAATAGCAAATTTAAACGTACATAGAAATCAACATCAAATAGCATTATTTATTGTGGAGGAATAGCTAATCGTTAAAAGCGGCTAGTAAATATATTAGATATTTTTTAGTTATACGGGTGCAAGATGTCGCCAATGTGAGCCAAATGCGAGTCAAGTCGCTAAACGAAGCAAATTACAAAACAAATGTCGACATAGTCGACAAGTGAATAACGTGAATTTGACGAATTGGAACGTTTAATGTTTTGACATAATTTTGCATTTTTTGGCGACTTTTTTGATTTTTCACTCTTTCCGACAAACGATTATTTGGTGATTTTTTCGTAGCTCCCATATAACGGAAAAGCACATTATATTATTTGCCAAGTGAATTAAAAACTCAAAATAATAGTAATTTTAAATTTACACAGGCAGCAGACCTGCTAGATAGCTACAAAAATATTTTATTACATACTCAACTTATCTATCTGCAATGTATTGCTTAGTTTAGACAGATTTAACATTTCTGTATCCTAGGTATTTATTTTTCCTAAGCCGCATTTCAATTTTATAAGTTTACTTTCTCTCAAATCTCCCTAATCTTCAAAAACCCAAGATTGTTTACTTCGCAAGCAGCGCGTTTTGGCGGGCAGAACTAAATTCTATTTCCTGCAGCCATTCGCGAAAACAACTTGCAAAGCAGTTCGTCATGGCTTGTGAACTTTTCGGAGGGAAACTCTGTCCCCAAATCTCTGTTAGCACAATTTCTTGGGAAGGCAACAGAGCGAAGCCCATTCCAGCAAAATATTCCCCTTAAATAACCGTTACGCGAATAAGACGCTTGGCACCTGATTTACCGCTATGGCCTCCTAGATCGCAAATATTATTACTGCAGGATATTTTTATTTATTTGTTTTGTATACGTTTTACTCATGGAGGGAGTCTCGAAATGAAAATGTGAATAGAAAGAATGATATATTAAAAAATTATGTTTTTATTGTGATATAGCCCC
>JAPMOQ010030091.1:0-18590 GCA_026543055.1 Argiope trifasciata
AATTATTCAATCTTCTTAAAAATTCCAAGATAGAATATAATTGCAAATGTAATTCTCTTTATTTGGTTAGTAATCTTTTGGAAATATTATTTGAAAATATTAACTATAATCCATGAATAGAGAAGTCCTTTTCTTCTTGCATACAGCCTACCACCCCGCCACCAATGAACATAAGCAGTATCGACAGGATTTAATAGAGAAGTTCTAATGGTGAAGCGAGCAATCATTATTTTATTTATGACACAATCTTTCAGAACCCATGAAATCCAGAATAAACTTATAAAATAATCCTCTTATCAGCTTAAGTGTATTGGAGGAAAGCTTAGATAAAAAACAAGGAAAAAATTCAAGATACTTTACGGATCAAGAAAGATTAAACACAACTTAGTAGTAGTTTCCTTCACTAACACCTGCTAAGATGAACGCTGAATATCTTTTTTCTGAAGAAAAATCTCCAGTCGTCTGTTTTGCTTATTTAACTATTTTCCGAAAACCTATATACATTTTTTTAGAATTAATTGCAATTAATATCATGGATTGTTTTACCCAAAACATTCTATAATTTTTTGTTCTATATTTCAACAATTTACCAACGAACAGCATGTTTGTTTCTTTTTTGAAATTCAATCACCTTTACATGAGTTTAAATTCAAGTACAATAACTAAAAGCTCCATATAGCAATAAAGTAATCAAGAAGACAGGCTGGTTTGTGAGAGTTGGACTCGCATCCCTTGGGTTGTGAATTCAAACCCACTAGACCGTTTGTGGGCTCGTGTGTGGCGGTGGCTGGAGCGCATATAAATCTATGTGGGCACAGAGTCCTCCATGTCGAGAGTAATACCACAGGTAGTACTAGTTTAAAAGTGATAGTTCTCTTATCTATGTCAAAATTACGATCTGTGTTTGAGTAAAGGAAATGTAAGAAGGAAGTCCACCCGGTAAAAAAAGGGTTGTGATGCTCGAGTAGCTACCTCGTACTCTTGGCCCTAGAGGGCGCTACTGATGGCGCTATATTAAATCGCAATGTATCTGTAGTCAGTGGGCTTGTCAATGACAACTGCCTTTAGAAACAACAGCAACAACATATATTCTTTAGAACTTTTGTTTTAATTAACAATAAACCTTTCAATACAAATTATGAATAGAAATGGTTATAACGTCCAAATTCTAAAAACATCCCAACTTTGGAAACATGGTATATTTGTTTTAGATGATTTCAACGTTTCATAAAGGTATTATTTTTAATACCATATCTATAACTATACGACTGTCCGTATTGAAATTCATATTTTAGTTATTTATATATTAAATTCAGAAACTCAATCTATATAGATAATAAAACAAGTAAAACATATTAAACAATTTAATTATTATCAGGGAACTTTGACTTAATATATATTTATAAAATTATAATTATTTTGAAAAGGCATAAAATTTCATTAATAGCCTATATTCAGCAAATTGAATTTCTACGAATTTTGAAAAGATATAAAACTTTATTAATAGTCTATATCCTGCAAATTAGGAAATTCGGATTTTGACTCGGATTTTTGAGACTGTTAAAAATATATCTGAGAAAGCGTCGTTTCACTCATTTTTGCAAACACTCTTGTGCACACATTTGAATTTCTACGTGTGTTACTTCTATTTTCGATAAAATATTATTAAACATGAAAAGAGAGAACGAAAAGTAAGATTATTTATTAACTGTAAAGTGGTTCTCTATATATTGCATAAAAAATGTATGTGTGAGTGAGAGAGGGGAGAAAAGAGAGAAACTCTGCAAAGTAGATCGTTTGACCTATAGCTACCACATAAGGTATATTTGACCTACTGATATCAAATACGACATATTTGACCTACATCTATCAAATATGGCATATTGAAAATATGCACCTCAGTATGCTTTTTTAAGAATTTTATTTCAGCAGAATTCTGGCGTTTTTGAGAGATACCTTTCAAAATTTTATTCCACTAAAATAAACTTTGAACTATTTGAAAATATAAAAATATGCGCTTTTAATTTAGCTAGTTTAATAGTTATATTAATTTTTGCTTTTTTTTCAGAAATATTTTTTCCTAATTTTCAACAATAACAATACTACTGTTGTCCTTAAATTCAAAATCTTTTCAGTGTTCCATCACCTAACTTATCGCATGATTTTCTTCCATTACTGAAAGTTAAAAAACGATTAACATGCATAGTTTGCTAAGGAATAAACATCCATAGTACCATCGAATTTATTACATATATGAATCACATATTAACATTTTAATAGATGATAATGTCGTCGTAAATCAGATCTCCATTATAAAGTTACTCTATACAATAAGGGTAGCATATGTAAGCCAATTAAAATAACATAGCTTGAATATCCGGTATTCATGGATATGAAATCAGGTATAAACAATTTAACTGAAATTAAAATTAACAATCTCCTGTAGAAAAGTTGATCTTCAAAGGTGACTAGTTAAAATTAAAGAAAAATGTGTATACGTAATAGGGATATACAGAAAATATCGCTTTAACTAGAGCTCTCAAATTGAGCTGATATAGAGTTTAGAGGGTAGAAATGTATACATTAGAATGATTTTTTTAAAATTTATTTAAAAGATTTAATTAATCAAGCAAAGAGTTTGGAAATTTATTGTGATAATTCCATAAAATATTCGAATACAAAACTAATTCGAATACAAAAAAATAATTCGAATAAATATTCGAATACAAAATATATTCTTTATGATAAGAATAAAATTATGTAATTTTTTTCTAAAATTTTAACAGCTTCTAAATAATTCTGTGCACAATTTTCTATAGTAAATTTCAATGTTGCACCGACATTTAAATACTTTCTTTTTACCTTTGAATATTGAATTGTGTTTTTCGTTCTCTTGCTATTAATATTTCATATATTATCATGAATTGAATCCCCGCTTCTACGAAAGAAAATCTAAATTTAAAAAATGGCTTCAACAAAGCAAATCGCTTTTAAAGATGATTTGCTACTATGAGATTCGATTCAATTAGAAATATTCATGTACATTGAGTTTACAACTGGGAGGCTGTAAATTATTTATTTAAAGTTTTGTTATGACTTTGGAGCGAGATGCTGCAAAGTTAATGTTTTGTCTAAAGTCTAGTCTATTTTACTTCACACATCCGATAAATCTTCAACAATTTCTGTTGTTCAATACAGTGAGTTAAAAAATATTAGATTTTAGTTTCAAAACTGTAAATCAGAGACAAATTAAAATAAGTAATATAACCCAGGTAGCACATTTTTTTAATATTATACAATATTGTGCGATATTATATCATTTTATATTCAACAATATTATACAATATTGCGAAGATTATTTAATGTCTTATAATATTGTATAATATATGTGTGTTAGTGGGGAAATATCCTGCCCTACTCATTAAAAATACAAGTTTTTTGACAAATTTATAATTAAATTTTTGTTAAATCTGAAACTGTGATAACAAAATTTATAAAATTTGTTCTTGTAAATATTATTTGAATTTATAAATTTAGAGTTAGAAATATATTAACCTTAAACCAATAAAAATATATAAAAAAGTAATGTTTGAATTCTAAATATTTGATATTAAGGAATCCTATTTTTTATCTAAAATTACAACTTTCTTACCCTTCACATAAAAAAAAAATTCTTCAGAGCAGTATGTAATAAACAACACCGGTAGATAAAATATTCTATTTGAAACATCTCAGATTATTCATTCTAAAAGGGCTTTTTTGAAGTCTAGCAATTTGCATCTTATGGAGTAAGCACATAAATATGTAATAACTTCAAAAAAAACGTAATGTTCTTTAGAATTCAAAGTCTAAACTTTCCTCTGTTTTTCAACAATTCATGTAAAAATTACTATCATCAAATTCTTCGCTTTTGCTTTAATATTTATTATTCATGTTGGATTGTAAATATATTTTCTTTTAAATATATTTATATATGCAAGTTGAAAACATTCTGTATTTGAAATTCTTTATTTCGTTAAAAGAAAACAGGGTTAAGATTATTTCTGAAAATAAATAGAGAATAACAGTATATTTGCATTTTTAATTTTATAGGAAAAAAATTGTGACTTCACACAAAAAAATTAAGTGTTTAATATTTATATTATTTCAACTTCACATGAATGAAATTGAAGTTCATAAAATGATTATCCCTTTGTAATAAATTGAGTATAATTTTGGTGTACTGCTAGTTTTGTGTGATTTATTTCGAAATTAAATCTAATATATACATTTAAATATCAAATATCAAGTATGAATGAAAATTTGAATATTTTTATCTAATTTTTACTACACAATCACAGTAATAAAAATCTTTAGATGTTTAAAAATTGTTAATGGAAATATGTTGATAATGAAAAAATTGTAGATTCACAAAAAATTTAAATAAATTAATTTCGTATGATTTCGTCTTCATATGAATGAAATTGAAGTTTATAAAATGGTTATCTTTATGTAATAAATTAATTATAAATTTATTGTACTGCTAATTTTGTGTCATTTATTGCTATTTTTCTAAATGAAAATCTAAAATATTTAGTTAAATAATAAATATTTGGTATGAATGGGCAGTTAAATATTTTTAACATAATTTTTATCACAGAATCACAGTAGTAAAAATCTTTAAATGTGTGAAAATTCTTTATGGAAATATGTTGATATTCCTTAATAGTTTCATAGTTTTTCTATAAACTTTCAGTTAATTGACATTTTCACAATATTTATTTCAGTATACAGTATAAGGTTAGTTCATTTTAGAAAGTTTTTTTCCTTTAAAAAAGTGTCGCATCTAAAAACTCAAAAACCATTTAATGGATTGCAAGAAACTACCTATTATTCATACACATCCGCAATAAAAGGGCACTTTAGAGTAACTAACCCGTAACACTTTAAGGAGGAAGAAATGGTTTAAATGTTCCTAGAAATTCTTTATAATAATATTACGACTGTAATCTTCTCTTAATATTTTTGACCTTGAGGCGTAATAATTTAACCTCAAACGCCGCTAAGATATACGGTGACCACTTACAGAGTCTTAGTACGGGACTAGCATAGAGTAAATAATTCTTAGAAACGAAAATGTAGGAAATAAAGTTATTTCAAAACAACGGTGAAATTAGTTTTCCCTCTAAACCACATTTAAAACTTTGAAAACAATTTTCTTAAAAGAAGAAATTGTTTGTTGATTGCTGAAGTGATTTGGAAGTAAAATATGAGACTATGTTGTTAAAAGCATTATTTTTTTTTTAAAGTTTTATTTTTATTTAGGATTTGCTATGTCAAATTTTGCATTTCTTAGAACAATGCTTATTTGGAATAGTTCATGGATTTATTAGAAATGCAAAAAAAATGCTGATTCCATTTTGCTATTTTAATTTGTGTAGACTAGTCGCCATTCATGACCAGTTGGTTATATTTGATTTGAGATTAATAATTTAGAAATAATGTCATGTTGTCGATCCCGTAAAATTGTCTGATATTAAAATAGTTTTATTGTCCTACTTACGCTATATTTATTGTGTACAAAAGCCTTCCTAATAGGACCAATCCAGCAACATCATAGCGCTATTAAAAATATGAATGTTCAAGGCATCTGTTGTTATTTTCGAGATATTATGACTACTTTTTCATTTGTCTATTAAATTACATAGGTAGTCTAAATAATACATTTCCGTTAATTGTAATCAGCAGAAGAAAAAGTTCAATTTCAGAGAGATGAAGAAATAAGGAAAAAAATAAAAATTTATATAATATTTTATAGAAAATAGAAATGTTTCTCCGAATTTAACCAAAATTTCGTCTCCTATTAATTTGATAAAAAAATTATTTTTTAAATTTTCAAATGGTGTAAAATTAATTTCTGCTTAAAGATATTGTCTTAAGCTAATTTATAAAAACGTCAAATATCTAAATTACATTTTTATTAAGCTTGCTGTTCTGTTCGGGTCTATATGACCCGAAATAAAATGTATACCTTCTTAAAAATATACACTGATGGAAAAAAAATCCCAACACTAGGAAGGAGCAGTGCTAGATAAACGAAATTTGGTAGGCGTGTTTATACATCTGAAAGATGACGTCGATTCAAATTTCGAGCTGCACGCGTAAGTGTGGTGCTAGTAGTGACACTATGAACATGCAAATGAGGTTTGCTTTAAATAAGTGCTGTAAGGTTCGAGATCGTTATTTACAGTTGAGATTTGACGTAGTGGGTTAATGTTAATCAAGGATGCCTCTGAGAAGACGAAGAAGCCATTATCAACAGCTCACTGAGTTTGAACGAGGTCGTATTGTAGGGCTACGAGAAGGTGGGTTTTCTTTCCGCGATATTGCTGAAAGACTTGGCAGGAATGTATCAACTGTGCATGAGTATTGCCGGCAGTGGTCAAGGGAAAGTACTGCCTCAAGAAGACCAGGTTCCGGGCGGCCACGTGGTACTACTGAGAGGGAAGACCGTCGTATTCGACGTATGGCTGTGGCTAATCGTACTGCGTCTGCGGCTGAAATTCGAGCTGCAGTTGGCCCCACAGTGACACAACGAACTGTTACAAATCGGTTACTTCAAGGACAGCTCCTAGCCAGACGCCCAGTATAGTGCATTCCACTGACTCCAAACCACTGCCGTTTGCGACGTAAGTGGTGTCAAGCTAGAGCCCATTGGAGAACGGAGTGGAGATCTGTTGTGTTTTCTGATGAAAGCCGGTTCTGCCTTGTCGCAGTGATAGCCGTTTGTTGGTTAGAAGGAGGCCAGGTGAACGCCTGCTAGTGACCTGTCTGCGGCCTAGACACGCAGGGCCTACTCCTGGAGTTATGGTTTGGGGAGCAATTTCGTATGACAGCAGGAGCACTCTCGTGGTTATCCCACGCACCCTGACTGCAAATTTGTACTTCAGTCTTGTGATACAACCTGTTGTGCTTCCATTCATGAACAGCATTCAAGGGGGTGTTTTCTAACAGGATAACGCTCGTCCTCATACAGCTGTTGTAACCCAACATGCTCTACAGAGTGTCGACATGTTGTCTTGGCCTGCTAGATCACCAGATCTTCCTCCAATCGAGCACATATTGGACGACAACTCCAGCGTCATCCACAACCAGCACTAACCGTCCCTGCATTGACCTCCCAAGTGCAACAGGCATGGAACTCCATCCCACAAACTGATATCCGACACCTGTACGACACAATGCATGCACGTTCGCATGCTTGCATTCAAAATTCCGGCGGTTACACCGGTTACTAATGTACCAACATTTCACATTTGAAATGTCTCTTCTCGCCAATGGCTCTACCTGTGATCTTGAAACTTTAATCAATTAAATATGTTATCTAGACAAATGTATTCCTAAAATTTCATTACTATACAGTAATTTTTTCTTGGTGTTGGGATTTTTTTCCATCAGTGTATTTCTTACTTTTTTAGGACAAATTATAAATAGCTAAAACATGTAATAAAAAATGAGACATTTTTGTTATAATTTTTCGTTAATAAATCATACGGTAAATCAGTTTAAAATAAAAAGGATAAATTCTTATAATTAAAAAAAGATACTCAATGGAGCTAAATGCGGAACAATTAAACTTCCTTTCGATTATCTACAGTTTGATTCCTTGCAATCATGAATGATATTTAAACTTTTTTTTTACCTCATCATTTTTATTTTGAAATATTGTATTATGGTCTTCGTAGAAATTTGCTGCTAAGAAATTATCATTTTATGCATATCTTCAATTCATTGACTATTGTTCGTAAAATAAGTTTTAAGACAATCTTCTATATCCCCTAATAAAATAAGGGCACTTAAAATCGTTTAAGATATCTTTAGTCTCATGCATACTCTTCCTGAAGTTATTGAATGTATTTATCTCCTGCTTGCTTGAATATATTGTCAATTCAACTAAATCCGGAAATGCACTGGGTGTATGGTATGAAGACAACCATCAGGCTACAATATCGAACAACAAATTTTATGAAACGCTGCGGCACTAAATACGAAGACGACAAATACACAGAAGACAAATATATACAGATGAGACGCACACAGCCGACACACAACAGCAAATTACAGTCCACAAGTAGTAAGTCGGTAGCTATAACGAACACAGCAGACAACGCGGGCAGACAGAATTCAGTTGAAGGGAATACGTGTAGCTTCACTCTGCGGTATTTCCAAATATCTATAATTCTCCACTGTCACCTCGTAATTCTCCCCTGTCAGCAGGCTTCAGTACTGAGCAACAACTTTTATTAAACACCATGACTCTAAATACGAATTCGACAAATACACAGAAAACAAATATATACAGCCGACACATAGCAGCACACTACAGCAAATTATAGTCTACAAGTAGCAGTCGGTAGCTATAACAATCACAGCACACAACGCTGTCAGACAGAATTCAGCAGAAGGGAATTCGTGTTGTTTCACACTGCAGAAGCTCCCAAGATCTTCAATTCTCCGCTGTCTCCTCGCTTTAGCTGTATCCACGCGAAATTTAGCCAAACATGGATCTTGCGCTAAAAAATCCCATATAACTTCATCCGCCAACCCACAATTACACGATTTCCTATTCCTCACACGACTTGATGATGCTTCTATAATAACCTCCATTACTCGGCACACAACTCAGTTCAGCAATCATTTTAGCTCCACACAACGTTGTTCTTCTCTGGATTGATCCATTTATTCCGTTGTTCCTTTGCTATCTCGAAGATTCGATGCTATGACCGGAGCTTGAGACTGCCGCCTTTTAAAGTTCACGGAATGTGGGTAGGGAAGGTTCTGGACCAATCAGACGTATCTCTATCCTTATTGGTCCTGTGACTAAAATTCTAGAAGTTTCCAGTACTATCGGTTCCAGAAACCGGTTTTTCCACTGATTGAGCTACCCATACTCGGAAGCAACATTACATGTTTGTAAAAATATTATAAGTTATATAGCGTAGTTAAGATCATTAATTAATAAAAATCCAGCAATGGAACAAGTTTAGATTATCTTCGCTACGCTGCAGTTAACTTTACTAGATGAAACTTCGAGTGGAAAATCAAATCACAAAATTATTTTATACTTTTTTTACTAGGCATTGTTTACAACATAGTTTATCTCTTAATGTACGATCCTTTTTGTGGTCGTAGTAACAGTGAGAGTTTAAAAGCTAATGAATAAAAATTGAACTTTACTGGAAACCCTGAATTATTTCTGGACATCTATGTCAGATGAAACAAATATTTATAGTGATAACTTCATGAGATGGCATCTCATTATCTATTGCTAAATTGTTAATGATTAAATGATAAACTTAATAAAAAATATTATGCTTAAAAAAAGCAATAAAATGTATAAAAATACAAAATAATCTATTTATATCCACTAACACAATTTATTCAGCTGTTTTTAACTCTTTCAGAATTGAAAAAAAAATTATTGTGATGTAACAAAATGAACTCAATAAGTTGTCTGGCCCAGACACGTATGATGCCGAATTTCCCGACTAAACTCGTCACGTCCCGTTTAACCTGTTAGTTTATAGCTGGATGGCAAATTGTCATGCTTAGACGAAACTATTTACGTTTTTGAAGATAATACGATTACTGTTCACTTGAGTATGTCTAAAGTAATTGAACAGTAAAATTTCTATAAAATAAAGTGAAATTCAATTTTCAGGAAAATTCAACGCTTTTATGTTTACAAAAGCTTAAAAAGTTGGGAATTTTCATTTCTGATGTCTGATTAAGGAAAATAATCAATAAGGAATAAAGGATTTAAAATATTATTCTATCTACATCAAATACTTGCTGATCAAATATGATGGATAGAGCTTTAAAGGAACATGCCTTACTTTGTGAGCAATTTCAGTTTCAGAAATAAAGTCTATCAAATTTGGTGAATTGGTTAGATAAGCCATACAATCATATTTCTATGAATTTACAGAAAACATAAAACTTAAATGAGATTTAAACTCTTAGAAAGAATATAAAAAGTATTGTAACTTTTAAGAGTGAATTTATCTATTAGATTCTTGTCAGCTTTAATTGCATCAGGTGTTCGTTTGGTAACAATTTTGATATATAGTTTCCAGAATGACTGTCACCCAAAAAAATATGTTGCCATGTTAAAAAAAAATTAACAAGACAAAAATTAACATGATGGTAATTTTTAATTACGTATCAAAACATAAATTAATTTTTAACTGAAACAAAATTTTACCAACTAGGTATGTCATTTCCAAACACATTTAGTCCCATGGTAAAAACACCAACTATATAGATAAATCAGTTGGATGCCTTGTCAATAACCCAATTTTGGTGATGATCTGGACGACTCTGCCTTGGATTTGGTGATTTTGATAACAAAATGATATATCCTAAAAACTGAAAAAATCGGGATGATATCTCCATTTGGATTAACTTTGTGCTTTAAACACTAAATTTTCAAACGATGTTATTGCCAAAATAATTTTTAATGTTTATGTTAACAGGCCAAATGCGGATGCATTTTTAAACATGAAACGTATAAGGTAAATACTTCTAAACAGAAAAGTAATTTTATGAATATGTGATATTTTTCAAAGCCCGGCTATTTACACAGAAAGGGTGACCGTTTAATTCATAAATCTGATGGATGCTGAATGGACGTCTAATCAATGACCCCGGTCTTGACAACGAGCATGATGTCTTGGTAACTAATTTGGTGATTTTTATATGACAGAATCCAAGATTACAGAACTTGTAATGACTTAATCCGCATTTGGGCTCATGTTTGTTGTATTTGAAAATAAAACTGCTAACAAAAATTTTTCAAAAAATTAATAAAAAGTATTATCTGTTATAATGCCAAATGAGCTATGTGATGAACATGAAAAGTGTACATGTGTACTTTCAAAAATTTGCGACAATTTACTCTATTTACCAAAATGTTCCTCTTAGTAAACATTCAATTATTTTTAATTTTAAAATATAAATACGATTCCTGATTCCAGTTTATTTTTCCAAATTCAAGTATTAATAATTTGCTTAGATGATATGGATTTTTAATCCAAATATTGTTTGTTTTATTAATATCTTAATGCGCATTGACACAGGTTCAAATATTTTAAAACTGAAGCTGTCTTTAAGACTTCAGATGGTTTTTGACTAACTATTAATAGTAATCAAATGTTGCAACAAGGGTTATTCACAATGGAATGTATTGTAGTACATATGCCACCAACCAATATTTTTACCGACTCCGTTTTCCTTAAATGTTGCGTAAAAAAACCAGTTTTATCTCATACTAGCTGATACCCGGCGTGTTGCTGTCGTAGAAGAAATATTTAGAAAATACCCTTTAGAATTTAAAATAACTGTCTTGTTTAATTAGGAATGATAGAAAGAATAATATTTATTTTTGTATTGGAAATGAATAAATTCATTGAAATGGAGTTATGTATAAAGGGGAAATGGAAATAATATTCATTCTATTTTTTTTTACTTTATTCTTCAAGGCATTAGGGTTGGCAATATTTTTTTTTTGTTTTTCCATTCTTCAGCATAAACATCCAAGTGCAAGAAATAATTATTTAAAGTTCCATTGCAATCAGATGAGAGGTACGGCACCACATAAGAGACATAAGACAAACATTCATTTTTATTTATATAGATATTCATTTGAACTCATATTCTTATTAAAAGGAGATGAAAAATGCACTCATAATAAAAATTCTCTCACATTTTAAGCTCTCCAACAGATAACATGTTTTTATTACAACTCTCCGATTATTCACTATGACAAAAAATACAATAAATTCTAATTTGAAGCTACTATTTTTACTGTAGAAGCTTCAATCAGATTTCCTTAAAATTTGCTTTCGGAAGTTAAACATTTACTTCTTAAGCTGAAATTAATAGAATTCTAAAAAAGAGTAGAATTAGTATTTTTTTGAAAGTAAAACCAATCGGATTAAGTAACACATTAGAGGATAACGCATAAAGTCAGCATTGAGAAGGGAGTTCTATTTCATTATTCTATATAGGGGGTGGGTACAGTTTTGTTCTTTTTTTACTACCTTCAGCCGTATTTAATTAGTGAGGTTCTTATTATAAAAGAAACGCTGATTCAGGGATGCAGCAAGTTTAAAAGGAAAGGAAAACGAAAAACAACATTTATACTCTGAAATGCTGAGATCGTGGGAAGTTAATGAGCATTAAAATGCGGGAGAGAGAATTTTAATGAAGTGAATATTTCTCAAGTAAAAATTTTGGATTAAGATTCTTATCTGGAGGCTTTAAAAGTGATGAAGGAGAATGTTAGCTCGTAGAAAATAATTTCATTGTTAATGCAAAGTCCCATATTGGGCTTTATATAAAATCTAGTGCGAAATTATAATACTGTTGAATGGCCCTTGTTAAAAAGAAGAGCGTGCGTGATTTTACATTTCTCTATTTTGCAATAAAACGAGAGAAAGAAAGCTGGTGGAGGAGTAAATATTCCAATGTAGATATAAATATTCTTTCCTTTGGATGATAACATTGAATGCATTGGCAGAACCACCTAGGTTTTTGAAACCTATTTCTGGATCAAAACGAAAATACCTAATATTTCTTTATAAGTAAAAGGAATAAGTCCTATAAAAGTATATCCTTAAACTGACTAATTCGAACGCAATGGAAGGTATAAGCAAAAATATGAATGACCGGACTGTCACAACAGCAATAGTAACTGGAACTGTGGTTGAATCCCAAGAGCCCTCATCGGCCACAGTACAGCCCTTTTCTAAGGAAACACATCCCATCATCGATAAGATGAGACCCACAACTTATTCTGTACCCACCAGTGTAACGAAAGTTAACCATCAGACCGAAAGCTTCTGATCCACAATTACGAGGTGCAACCCCTCAGTGGATACCTTTATAAGTACAAGAAAATAAATAAAAATGTAGCAAAAAGGAAATGAAGGAAGTAAAAAAATTTAAGTAAAAATCCATGTATAAAGTAAGGAATAGTTTCCTGCCCGTTCTTTTTTATATTCACTGCATCAGACACCAAACAAGTAAACTCCTAGCAGTAAAAAAGGATCCGACATCCGTATGTATAGGATGAGCTCGTTAAAATGTGTATGAATGTTTTCCCCTTGCTCACTTTTATACAAAACGTGAAAAAAGTAGCAGTATTTGAGAAAAGAAAGTGCAAATCTATCTATTTCCATCGATGACAATAAAGATTCTATTAGTAGGATACAGAAAAAAGTCATCTGTTGGTCGAATGTGCATATATCGTCAAAGAAAGCAAAGAAACCCGCTTCTTCATTGGCTGATAGATCACAAAACTACCACTTCAACTTTACAATTTCTACTGACTAAAATTTCAATCTCAATTTATAAGTTTCCGATATTAAAATATTTTTTCCCGTGAAGGCAAACGCCTGTGCAAAATGAAAAGACAAGAATTTATATTCTGCTCGATGAGAAAGCTTTCCAACTAAGTTTACAGGGCGTAGGGGAATTTTATGCTGCATGAATTTTTTTCTTTATTTTCTCTTGCTTGAGAAAAAACTTCCTTAAGTATGTTTGGAATTTTTTTGAGGGGAAAGACAGTGGAAGACCCCATTTTCTCCTTTATGGCGACAAAATTCTTTTTTTTTTTTTTTGAAGAATTTAAATATTCTTAAGGCATAACTATTAGTCTTTGCAAAAGATTTGTATATTTTTGAAGTTCTTTCAAATATTTTTATTCTTCTAAAAATAAAATTCTAAATTTTATTACGATGAAGAAACTTTATCTTAGATTTTTAAATTTTCAATTATCTACAAGAAAAGAATTCCTAATTGTTTTTAAATATACATTCCTCAATAACTGTTTTTTTTCAACTGTAAAGAACAGTACTCACTTTACTTTAATTTCTTTTTGACCAACCAATTAAAGATATGGAAAGATACTAATTTCATTGGACAATTTTATTACGTAATAGAATATTTCGAAATGTTTTCAAACTTTTGAAAATGTATGTGTAGTAACGTAGAACAATAAATTTATGAGTGCAACATAATACAAAATGTTGTTTTTAATTTCGCTGTTTTTCTATTAGACATAATATGCACAAAAGTTATATACAGGATGTTGCCGAACTCAACAGATAAATTCAAAGTGGTTATAGTTATCACTGGGGAATTTAATAGTAGCTGCTTTATGAACTTGAAAGGAACAGGATTTCATTGATGCTTTAGACACACTGAAAGCAGATTAAGAAAGAGAAATCCCACCAAACTGTTAATCCTTTTTTTTTATTCTCGCTTCTTTATTTTTCGAAAGAAATGAAACTTTGTAACATTTTTCAATTTTTTAAAGTTCCTAGACTTTTGAGTTAAGTCTACTCAAAATAATCTCCGATCTCCAAAAATGCTTTTAAAGTTCTGAAATACAAATTATTTTGAAAGAAGAATTCTGAGTTGTTTTCCCATTGTTCAGTTAAATTATATATATAATCTTCCAGGTCATGAATTATGTGAGTTTTTTTATCAAGCCTATTCGACAGTTAAATTTTATGAAGAAAGCCACATTTTCTGTAAATTATTATTTAATAAAATATTACTTTTTATATTTGATGTTTCATATCCATTTAAAAGCATTTAAAGTACATTTTGGAACCGAATTTTCTGATAGAAAAGGCTTTATAAATTGATGAACAAAATAAAGCTTTATGCAGCAATTTTTAACATTACAACTATCATGACCTATCATTTCGCTTTAGTTTGACAATAACAGGAGTATCAGCAAATTTATGGATGGATTATTTTGAACATGGATTATTTTTTTACACATATCATGACCTATGATTTCGTTTTAATTTGACAATAACAGCAGTATCAGCAAATTTATAATTTGAAATCTAACCCTGATCGACAAATATATTGACCAGTGACCTACACCAGCTGTTTTTAATGAGATTTCCGGGGCGTCAGTCCTTTAAGAAAGGAGTAATGTTACCCCTCTGCAATACTGTTTTCTAGCAAGATTTGTTCAATCACTGGAAAGACCGTTTCACTATTTCTGTTGGTGCTATCGGATGCCGAATCGGTGATCTCAGAGTTTAGCGATAAACGTGATAACTTTGGTTACAAAATAAATTCTGGAATCTTCCAGAGTATCGGTGATAGAGACAATATTAACAGAGACATTCTTGATTGTTTTCAAGCCTCGGAAACGAAAACAAACTCGTTGACTTTACGGAGTTAGTAGAATTGAATTTCTATAACAATACATACCAATTTCGGCATCAGTTATGCCTTTAGAGGGCCAATACATACACAGAAGAAAGCCTTTATTGTAAATAATATAATGATGTATTAAAAGAAAAGATAAATATTTAGAAAATATTTCAGCAAAAAAAAAAAAATGAAAATCTTGCATTAAAGGCAACTAAGACGAAAGCCTTAAGCTCGTTTGCTTAAAGCTGCAAATATGTTTTTTTAAACACTTCATCAAAATTGCGAGTCTAGTCTTATTACTATGATTTGTGTGAGACTATAAATAAGAAAGAGTGCCATTTCAAAAAATGTTGATGAGATTGTTTCTTTTCTGGGTAGTGACGTATATGATAAAGGATTCCCTCACAATTTTGATGTTTGTTTGCTTTTATTATTGGTGAATTAGCAAATAAGGTAGATATTGATTTCCTGTCGTATTACTGAAATGCTTCTCCGTACTATTCATTACAATTCTGTTTTCGTACAAGGTTGGTGACAACGTCTTTTATTCATTTTAAAATACACTAGCATACTGTTCTTCTACAATCAACATCTAGGAGTTTGGTATTCTGTTTCCCAATTTTTTGAATAATAACGGTGCATTAAGTTTTACAAATGTAGAGTTTTCAATTCAATATTTTATTCTATGAAAATTATTTTAATATGTAAAAGCCTTATTCAAGGTTTGTCTTTTCTTTTTTGAATTTGGCAAGAGGACCTAAAAGTTCGTGCATAAGAAATAACCGAACAGATAAGCACATTTCCATTTATTTTACTATTAGACACAATATAGAAGTGTTGATGTTCTAGTGCTGGCTTCATTATTACTATTAGGCGTAATTCAGCAGTGATGCTTCTGTTGTGTTGGTTCCGTTATTACTATTAGACTCAGTACAGTAGTATTGTTGCTGTTGTGCTGACTTCATCATTGATATTAAACGCAATATAGTAGTATTGTTGCTATAGTATTGGCTTCATTATTACTTTTAACGTAATAAAGTAGTGTTGGTGCTATTGTGTTAGTTCCATTATTACTATTAGACACAATATTGTAGTGTTGTTACTGTTGTGCTGATTTCATCATTGATATTAAACACAATATAGTAGTGCTGTTGCTGTAGTATTGGATTCATCATTTAGACCTAATATAGCAGTGTTGATGCTGTAGTATTAGTTCCTTTATTACTACTAAACACAATATTGCCATGTTAATATTATAGTTATGGCTTTATTTCTGATGATGGGGATACTTTCTAAGGCTCTGTCTTTACCTGAATACCGTGATAATGATTTTAAAAATATGAACCATACTACATACAATGTTACGGCGTTTTTAATTGGTGAATTCACCAGAACTCGTATGCTTGGATTTGATTAACAACCTTATAATCATGTAATCTTGTCTACTTCATATAGATTAAAAATAAGTTTTTGGAGGTAAACTATTTATTAATTTGTTTTATTACTAGCCTCCTTTAAATACGGTCTTTGGATTATTGTCTATGTCTAATTTTAATTAATAATCTCATGGTAACTGGTTTATCATTCAATCGACGAAATATTTTTTAACTGAAAATTGTAATACGCATTAAGTATAGGCTGCTTTAAAAATTTTAAACCAATCCTACAGTTTAAAACAAAACCAAAAAAGAAACAAATATTCTTTATTAATATTTCTTGAATTTTCGATCTTTGCTTTTAAGCAAGAATTTTATAAATATTCTTGATTAAAAGCAAAGATCCATAGATTGTCAACTTCTAGACATATTTAGCTCCAAATTCATTAAGTATCTTAAATTAAGATTTTAAATCTGTGTAGTAAATTTTATTTGTCTATATCCCGTCGTTTTGTAGCCATTGTATTGAAATATAATGGAACAATCGGATAGATATAATTTCTCTTAATAAATTGCACTCGAAATTTAATAGAAATCGATAAAATTCATAAAAGGATGTATTGAATATATGCGTTGTGACCGAAAGCGATGGAAATGTAAATTCTGTCTCGGAAGATGATTATAGTCCATAAATCATGCTAATTAAGTTATAACACATTTAATGACATAAAAGAAGGGGATTTACAAGGAAACAAAACTATTTGGGACAATAACATTTAACATTCATGAATTTAAACTTTACTCGACGACTATATTATGCTTAACTTTTGCTTCCATGTCATGGACTGACTGTTCATGTCAGCAGCCGCTAGAGGGCCTAGGAAAACAGCTACGGTCACAGCATCAAGTAAGTAAATAATAGTCTGATAGATTTATATGTTTATCCCAAAGTCTTTTCGAGTTATTTTTGCCACAGACAAGCAGACGGATGGATAGACGGAATACCAAAAATGTGTTCTTCCAGCATTAAGGGCATTTAAAACGTGAAGAATTGTCAAAATCCTGAGTTTGATTAACTTATCTATCTTTCGTATGCAAAAAAAAACAAACCCTAAAGTCTCTGCAGGTAAATAAATTTTATGCGTGGGAGTCCTGTTTACCACGAAAGACTGTTTCCCAAAGCGATCATCAAACAGACTCACAAATAAATATTTGAATTAACTTGATTAAGTTTGCCTACCAAGGTAAAATACTGCAGTTCAAACACAGACGTATTTGGTAAATATTTTATCTAGAGACAAACAGAACGAAACCCGTATTTACCAAGAAGACTCAATCATTATATTTATGTTATGAATTTATTTTGAATGTTTTAATAATGCTCTTGGATTTTGTTTATTTGATATACAGATGATTCAAATATAAAATATCTTCAAGTAACGAAATTTTATATGCCTGTGACACAATTATTAAGATTTTATGTTATGCGTTAACTGGATTTAATTAACTCTTAATGCTTGTGGAAACAAACCTAATTGTTATAAAATTGTCTTCCTATGTTGAATTGCAAATTTTTACAATAAAGCAGAAATTCTTACAGGATAAATATGACATATTATTAAAATGTTTTCGAGTCACCAAATTTTATATGCCTGTAATAGTGAAACAGTAATTAAGGTTTTAAGGTATGTATTAACTGGATTTAATCAACTCTCAATGCTAGTGGTAAAAAACGTCATTGAAATAAAATTGTTTTCTTATATTAATTGCAAAGTTTTACATCAAAAAAGAAGTTCTTACAGGATAAATATGGCATATTATTACCCTCTAAATTTTTACTCCATTAGTTTTGCTCATGATCTAAAACTCAAATAATCTCTATCACAGTTAAATCATTTTCTTAGTTTCAATATTGTATTACTTTGAAAATTTTTCTTTTTGCCTCGCCTACGAAGTATGCAAAAGAAATATTTTAATCACAAAAAGAATTTAGAA
>JAPMOQ010030096.1:6229-39225 GCA_026543055.1 Argiope trifasciata
TTCTCAATAAAACAATTTCTCAATAATGCATAATTGTACATTCTCAATAAAGCAATTTCACAATAATGCATTCTCAAAATAATTTGTCAATAATACATGATAATACATTATCAATTTTCGAAAATACAAATGGTTTTTTAGGATATAGTGTAATAAATTTATTTTACTATGTTTAGAGGGCTAATTAGCATGTCTCAGAAAAAGAATAAAAACTTTAGGTTCCTTAATTGAAAAAACGGAGAATTAAGCCACATTTATTTTATTGAAATGGCCATCATTTTTGTTTAATCTTCTTTAAATCTATGTAATATAAATAGGAGAAATGGAATAAATTTCCTCTAAGATTTTAAAATTCATTCTGAATAGTCATTTAAAGATTAATGATTTCCTGGTTATTAAGATAATTACAAAAATACGCCGAAGGTAAAATATTTGAAATACTAAATACTTTAAAGGATTTTCTTTTACAATTCAAATTCATTCATATTATCTAAGTTCAGTATCGAAATTAAAGAGAATCGCTTATTTCTTTTTTCAAAAAAAGCATTTTTATTATAATTGACTTGTTTGGAATTCTTTATTGTTTGGAAATGTAAATGGTTTTCTTTTTTCTTTTTCTTTCCTTTTTTTATTATTAAGTAGAAGGAAAAAAAGTATTATGACATTTTTTTTTTTCTTTTTAAAAAAAAGAAAGTGAGAATTCTTTATGTTTCAAAATGATTGTTTATTGTATATAAAAATGAATTATGAT
The DNA here is from genome assembly GCA_026543055.1 of Argiope trifasciata. Lineage (NCBI taxonomy): Eukaryota > Metazoa > Arthropoda > Arachnida > Araneae > Araneidae > Argiope > Argiope trifasciata. The sequence goes on from JAPMOQ010030096.1 coordinate 6,981, forward strand.
TTAACTATTGATATTTTATCTATTGATTATTTATATATTCATTTAATAAATGATTAATTTTCTGTGAGTTACATTTTCTATTAAGTATTTATAAAAAAAAGACTATTTGTTTAAAAAAGAATTTCAAAATTATTTTTTAAAATTTCTTTTAAATATTCTCGGAGATTATGCAATGTCGAAAAATATCACAATATTTTATAATCTTGTAAAATGTAGAATAATAGTATACAATGTCAAATAAATATAAATCATTTATCTGTTGATAAAGCTAAAAATGTGTTGAAAAGTGAAACTAAATTGACAAATTTATTAAAAGAAGAATCATTACAGTATCCCGATGCCTAAATTCCCCATCTTGTGGAGTGATAAAAGTGAATGAAGGCCCTTAAAATTATTCCAGTTTCAACAATCAATAATCAATCTTTTTAATGCTCGCATGTGAATCGCAAAAAAATTATCTGAATTCTGGTGCATTATTTAGAAAAATCATATAATTTCATTTGATATAATATGGATTTTTGCACATAAATAAATGTAAATTCATTTGATATTTATTGATAAAAATATGCCATAATGTATGTTTTGTATAAAAAATATACAGAAAATATGTACAAAAATCAGTCTTGGGTAGATCAATTAGAAAATATTTATTTTCATTGGCAAGGCTGAAATATTCCCATTTTAAAAAAGATTTATGTATGCATTTAGTCTTGGTTAATTCATCCATTTTTAATGTGAATTCATTGATAAATCAAGGTTTTCTATTATCCCTTGAATTCCCTTTTCTTGTATTAAAATAGCCTCTTTAATTTATAATAAAATAAAAAATTGTTAATAATTGTTTTATTTTGCGGTATTTTCTTTAGTTAAATACGACGGTTATAACGTCAGTTATATTAAATGAGTAGTTTTTAAGTACTTACCTTACTTCACACGAAGACTTAAAAGTTGTTCAAGATTTTCAACCACAAAACAATATAAATGTTATGATTTTTGAACATTTTGTATATGAATTTGGTTATTTATTTAAAATTTTACAAAACAATTACTATATTTAAATTACTGTATAATTTTCTAATAAAAAAATCTGTTGATTTTAATATTGATAATATTGTTGGCGCCCTGGCCTATGGGTAGGATGTCTTTCGGGGTTCGGCATGGTTGTTCTTCCCCTGTGTTCTATCTGTGAGTTGTGTGAAAGAGCCCCCTGTAAAAAGGGGTTGCGCAAGCGAGTGTGTGAGTGTCTTCTTCATATGAGCTAGAAATCAGTTCTGCCTTCGGGTTCTCAGGAACCTTTACCATCAAAAGCTATTACACTCCCCTTTCTGTTGTAATGTGGACACGATATCATCATTTATAATTTTATTATTTTTGATATTAATGAAATTGATTAATAATGTCATAATAATATAGGTATTAAATAAATTGATTAATAATGATATTATGGGAATATTGATATTAATTAAATTGATTAATAAAGATACTATGGTAATATTGATATTAATTAAATTGATTAATAAAGATATTATAATCATATTGATATTAATTAAATTGATTAATAATAATATTATAATCATATTGATATTAATTAAATTGATTAATTATGATTTTATAATAATATTGATATTAATTAAATTGATTAATTATGATTTTATAATAATATTGATATTAAGTAAATTGATTAGTATTGATATTATGATTATATTGATATTAATGAAATTGATTGACAATGATATTATAATAATATTGATATTCCTGAAATTGATTAATAATGACATTACAATAATATTGATATTAATGAAATTGATTAATAATGATATTGTAATAATATTGATAGTAATTAAGTTGATTAATAAAGATATTATAATGATATTGATATTAATTTAATTTTGTATTAAATTATCTTTATTCACAAAAAATAATCGTATATTTAATTAGTAAATATTATTTATTAAAATCATCAATTATAAAAAAATTATTATTTTAAAACTCCTTTGTCTTACTCTTTCTGATTTGTACAAGTTCCACTGTATAATTATTAATAATAATCATCTTTACAGCCCACTTTCCGAGTGCAAGTACATCTTCCCCGAAATCAGCTGACAGTAGTCAGGGTATCTCCCAGAGTCAAAATCTCCGAGCTACGAAGCATGGTGTGCCAGGAGAAAGGGTTGGATCTCAACAGGTATCAGCTGGTCAGGCCAAACGATCTGGGGCAACCCCTTTCTGGAGACATGACTCTAGCTGAATACGGATCCACGGAGATCACACTTCTCTCTAATTCATGTAAGCCTGCTCTGGATGTGAATGAAAATTTTTTTTAATGTTATCTAATTTGGGGCATTTATTTCCTCTAAACAGACCCCATAAAATTCAATCTCAAACTCCATTTCATATAAACGCATGAAGTTCTTGTTAAAAAAATATAGAAATTTATATATATATATATTGTTACGAATTTTTTCCTTGTGGGTGAGTTTGAAGGTTATCCAATAGAGCTTGCAAAAATAACGCTCTTTATTTTTAACGAACATTAAAACTCTAAAGTAACTCAAAGCAACAGCACTTGCATCACTCAGCAAGAAATATCCAATTAATCACAATAACATCGCGCATTCAATAGCTAGCTCATTTGGAAAGTTCTCCAAGCTTCTGGGAAAAACTAGTCTCAGTTGATAAAATGTACAAACTATCTGGAATTTTCTAGAAAATTCCTCTTGTCGCCAAGATTGTTAAATTTCTCACCAAGTCGCCAATTTTTGCCGCAAGCTCTAAGATTTTTGATGCGACACCTGACAGCATCTAATACATCTGTGACATCCTGACAGTATCTGTGCTGGGAAGCAACTATATATGTATCTAAGGTTATGAATTCGCCCCCGCCAGCCAAAAACTCTCCTTGCACATGGTGAGTAGTGCGAATATAAAATCTGTCGCAACCACAAAGTCCTCTAAGTAGAGACAATACTACTGGAAATACTGGATCTGAGGTGATCGTTCTTTGATTCAGGTCTAAATTACGATCTGTAGATGAATGAATGAAATATATGAATTAAGTTAGTCTAGTGAAAAGATGTGTTATGCATGCTTATCTAAGCAAACTCTTGGCTCTAAATAGCGTTAATGAAATAAGAGATGTTAAAAGTTGGCTTAAAATCGATGATTTCGTGAGCGGTCTTGTCTATGACAAATGCCACAAACCATAACAACATTTTTTTTCTTAATTCAGTCGCATTTCCTTTCCTATTTTTTTGCTATTTTATGATTTTTGAATAACATTTTTGTTCTAGATATTATAAATTCCTTTTTATTTTTCTGTTTACGAATTTTTTTTTTTTAATTTTAGTATAGGCAGAGAAAAATTTTAAACTTTTTTGAGAATTCTGAATTTTATTTCTTGCTCAAACAACAAGAAACAATTAGAATAATATGAATAGGTTGGACTGAATAAATTTCGACAACTTCACAACAGTACACAGAATATTTTAGACTATATTATTGCTCGAAAAAGAAATCTCTATTTTATTTAATCTGAGATAAAACTTGCAGAAGATAATTATTTTTCATATTTCTAATTTAAAAACTGAATTATTTTTTCTTTTAATATTAAAAAGGAATCTATTACTTCATTAACATATGGAATGGAAATAAAAAGCTTTGGAAGCATTTTCATAGGTTGATCGAAATAGAAGAATTTTATATAGTCTTGTTTTTTTCCTAGATTCATGTGTTAGCGAAATAATAAATTTTTTCTTAATTCGGTTGCATTTAATTTTCTATTAATTTCCCCTTTTATTTTTTATACTACAATTTTTTCTCAATTTTTTATAAATTCTTTTTTTTTTCTGTTTATATATTCTAACTTTTTTTCTCTTCGCTCAACTGGAGAAATATTCTAAACTTTATTGAGAATTCAGTTTTTTTTATTTTTTATTTAAACAACAAGAAATAATTAGAAAAATATGAACATTTTGACCGAATAAATTTCTACATCCAATCAGAAGACAAAATATTTTGGACGATATTATTGATCAATAAAAGAAATTATTGTTTTATTTAATATTCGATAAAGTTTGCAGACGATAATTTTTTTAATATTTTAATTTAAAATCCTGGACGATTTGTTATTTTAAATCTTAAGAACAGAATTTATTATTTACATATGTTTTGATCTTAAATTTTCCAAATATAAGCACGGATTTAATTTCATAATTTTATTCGAATTTTTTAGCAATAAAATTAGAATTAATAAGCAGAAATTTTAGTGAAAATTTTTATTAATAAATTAAGAAATACTCGAAATTTGCAAAACATAACGAAACCTAACATTCTAATTGAAATTTATATTAACAGTAAATATTTCAAATAATTTTTAAGCAATCATAGGAACATTTATGATAAAAAATAGTAAACTACATTAAAGAGTTTAATAACTTATTTTATCAATTTCTTCTCTTTATTTATTATATTGTTCTTTTTTCTAATTTGTTTCCTTTTTCAAAATTCTATCATTTTCTTACTTTTCCAGGCATTGAATCTCACATTTGTAATTCAACCTCTCATGTCATTCCATATTCTAAAAGAACAGAAGAACACAAGAAGAAAACGGGTATTCTTCGACTGCTAGCTGAAGACGCAAGCCATAAAGTAAGCTATCTATTCTTTCTCACAGTAAAGTTCCATATTATTCGTTAGAATTGTCACCATTGTTATTTCACTGCCTGCATCTATATTACTTAAATTTCCTTGTAACTTTTGTTGACAACTGGTCTTCGGTCCAGACTTCCTTTTAAAATATTTTTCGACCCGAAGACAATACTTGATTCAAATAACTACTGTTCTGTGATTCATTAGAAAGATAAATAAATACAAGGTCGAATTATTTTAACCTTGAAATGTGTGTGATCTTTGTTTCTGATGTTATGGTTTGACAAGGTTTTCTTAGTAATTCGTGATTGGGTTCGTAGTAACACAACGAACAACTTTTTTTTTGTTTTGTGATAACAGTTGAACGATTTGAAGTGTGTTCTAGAAGCTCAGAATACGGCAATTCGTAATTTATACAATCTCCATTTTAGGTTGAAATGCTGTAAACATTTGCATATTTTTAGAATATAGCTTTTTTGTTTTTAAAAGAATAGCATATTTTATTAGAAATGATCTGGAAAAATTAATTTTAACTCAAGTTTAAAGTTTCCAAATAAGAAATGTGCATTTAAGCTATTAAATTGTGTATGTGTTTTTTCAAATTATTTTACTTTATGAAAGATTGTTTTATTACTTTTTACTGCTTATCATGAAGGTTTATGCATCTTATAAAATATAGAATATAATATTCATCTGCATTTTTAAAAAGTTGAAATTTTCAAATTTAATTTTTCTGAAAATATTTGTTTTGATTACACTATAGATATCTAATCTAAATTTGAATGGAATATACGCATTTAAGCAATTATTTTGTATTTTTTACTTAAATGTTTTGTTTTATAGAATAAAAAGTCTTAGTTATGTATCAAAATCTTTTTCATTGTACCTTAAAAAAATCAATCGTGTAAAATATTGAATATAATGCTTTATTGTCTTTTTACATAATTGTAATTTTCAAATCAAAAAACCTTTTTTTTTGCTATGATCAAAGTTATTGTATACCATGCTATTGCATCATATTTATAAACATGATGTATAAAAATTATGTCATTTAGACACAAATTTTGTATGTTTATTACGAATTTTAAAGGGTTCCTTTTTTGTTATTATTATTGTGTGAATAATATTGTATGCCTTTTATAATTAAATAGATAAACAAACCATTTGCACTATAATATTGGTTCATATTATACTAATATTTCATAGTTTTGTCTCCAATTTTAGTAGCAATATGGATTGACTATTTATTTGATTAATTCCTCTATCCATTTCATATTACTCTTTGGAAAAAAAGCATCAAAATAAGGATATCTTTAAGCTGTGGCTATTTTCACAAGATATTTCATTACTAATACTCAATAATTATATTATACAGCATTAAGTAGTTAAGCTTTCTTATTCTAGATTCTCTTTGTTAATATTTAGATAGCGGCAAAAAAATCATAAATAATTTTATTTTGTTTATTTAGAGAGTAAATATCTTGTGATTTTTCATAACATTTTAAATCTTAAAATTACTGCCAAGTAAAGAATTGTCTCTAATATTGACTTTATATTTTTATAGATTTTATTGTATTCCTTTACATTTTTGTCAGGAATTCTTTTTATTACATTTATAACCTGGATTGTCATAACCAGAAAATTGTGGAATTTTCTGTAATTATTGAATGTTTCATTTCCGATCCACAATGAATGCATAGTGTTTAAAAATATTTTAAAACTTTACATGCTTACAAAATGACATAAACTGTAACTTTTTTGAATGTCTGGTATCAAATTGCACAAATTTATTTATTAAATATTTAGATTCATTTAACTTATTTTAAAAAATCTTATTGAAGAAGCATATGAAAATTTCATCTCTGCTTTTTTTCAATTCGAAAAAGGGGGTTTAAGTTGCTTTTTTCTTTGACGATATCTTTCATTTTTTAAAATTTATAATCTAGTGTAATCTTTGGTGATGGTGCGCAAAGTTAGGGGCTGGGGATGCAAGATCTACACTTAAGATCAAAATTTCGTCATCACTATTAGCCGATGAAATGTAATTAATGTATGAACCCTTTACTACTCTAAGGAACATCCAACCCTCAGATTTGTGATTCTGAAAATAAAAATCTGAGTAATCGTTGTGTTGCCTGCCCTGCCAAGTCTCCAGAATTTTATATTCCCTGAAGAAGGGACATAGAAAATATGTCTGATAAATTTCACAAAACCACTGCCTTTGTTTAGCCCGCATTAGGGAAAAAAAATACATGTGACTAAATATTTGCTGATAGAATGAAAATTATTTGAATTCCATTGCAACAATGGAAAATATTACTGCAAAATTGAACATAAAAGTACACCGAAAAGCAGACTAAATTTAAGGATAGTTTTTGGTGATAACTAAATAGTTGATAATTGCCCATAATTGTTGCATGAAAAATTTATACGTTTTAATGCTTAAAATTTGTTTTCATATTATTATATACTCCGGAATTATTGACAAAAATGCTTAATATTTAATTAATTAAAAATTTTAACAAATGATTATAAAGCGCATATTTCATATTCCAAAGTTTCTTTATGTCAAATTTTATAGCTATAATTTCTGAGGTTTATATAGATAAGCACCAATCGACTAATGTACAAATACATATGCTTTTTTTAAGTAACGATAAACATGATGTGTATGTCCTATTTAACTATTTAAAAGCCATCAAAAGGAAAAATTTCTTATTTATCAATTTTACTATAAAATTCAGAAATAACTTAACCAACATAAAATAAGCAAGCCAGCTATTTACTTCAGTAAAAACACATATTTTAAACATAAAAAATACGCGTGTTGTAATAACAAAGGGCAGGAATTATGTTTATTTTACTGATTATTTATGTCCATGTTTTTATTCGAAATCGAATCTTTAAAGGATATTACAGTGGTCTTAAAATTAAGCAACTGTGGTAAAATTTCCTCTAAAAAGGGAAAAACATCTGTTATTGCAGTTATTTCACTTAAAATAATTTTTATTTTCTGCTTTTAAATTGTTTTGTAGAGACAATATCATTTATTATTATTATTATTATTGATTGCTACTATTTTGAGCAAAAATAATGTCATAAAAATGTTAATGTTTTCTTACATTTGATTGATCAAAGTCCCGAGCAAATTCGAAGGCAGTGGTTTAGGTTCAAGGTCATCGTTATCTTGCCATTCATCAATTTTCGTGGACCGGTTTTGTGTTTTGTTTTAGAAGGTGATAGCATCGATTTCAGGTCAATTATCTATCGATGACTTACGGAGGCGACCAGACAGTCAACTTTTTTTAAATCTTTAAATAAATGCGATGATTTATTTTTTTGAAATGGCATCAGGTAACTTGGATTGTTTTCACGTGGGTTTGGACAAGGGCGTAGCATTCTTTCCTTTCTTTTTCTTTTTTGACAAATAAATTAGGTTAAATGTCTTTACAAAATGGCTAATTGAAACCATTCATTCATAAAACAAGAACTAAACGGCCAAGGTCTTCTTCTTTTTAAAAAAAATAAAAGTTCGGATTCCATGAAGGTGCCAGCAGTTCGGTCTTAGATCTGCTTAGATCTAAAGTTGAAGAAAGTATGCAATTTCAAAGTAAATTCCCTGAATCCTGACTATTAGAAAGATTACGCTGTGAAAAATTGTATTGGGTTGTTCGGAAAGTCATTTCGTTTTTTTTTTTTTTTTGTCAAAATGAAAAGAAATTTTCGTTTAATGAATAAATTATTTATTAAATTATAAAATTGCCATTCTGGTCTAATACCCTTTGCCATATTTTTGGTAGTAACATGATTACAAGCTCATAAAAGTGTTGGTCTTTGCTGTAAAAAAAACTGATCGAGGTGGTTTTTGGCCTCCTCATTTGAAGGAAAAATTTTGCAAATCAGTTCTGGTACTGATGTACTGTTAACACATCTTCTCCACACATATTGGCTAATTTATTTCTGGCTTGAACAGCATTTTTACCTTTTATAGCAAAAAAGAAAAAAATGACGAAAATGCTGTTTATTGCTCTCCATATTTAAAAGGGCACCATCCAAAAACTACTGCGAAGAATCAGCTGCACTTTTTCACACTCAAGCCTTGCTATATCAGCTCTTAAAACATAAAATGATTTTGCGGTTCAAGTATGAAATTGGGTGCGAAAAATACAATTAAATCCTCTGTCGGGAAAAAACGAAATTACTTTCCGAACAACCTAATAGTTATGATAGAAGAGACTGGAAATATGTTGGTCATCAAATCTTATTGTGGAAAATTATAAAACGAAAATAGTAATAACAACAACATGTGCAATTTTATCATAAACAAGAAAAGCAGTATCTTTACTCATTAAAAAAAATTCCTCTCGACAAACTGGAATGCAAAGGATGATTCCTTTATATCTACATTGCTATCTGATAACACAAATTGTTGATTTTGGAAGCAATCAAAATTAGGGCTTGAAAATCCATTTTCGACCCTAACTTCTAAAATAATGCAGTTATTGAAAAACTTCTAATACAAAAATTATTCTCTTAAGTTGGCTGATTGGATTTATTTTATTTAAAGAGAAAAAAACTCTACATGAAGGTCACTTCTACGTAGATTGGAACGAGTTTCATGTTTTTCCCTGAACATTCTCGTATACCAACACAAAATGACGTTTTAATACCTAGTTGTACTGTTCAAAGAATGAAGAAAAATATTTCCTACAATATTTTTGAACAATATTTCTTAAAAACCCACGCTGACACAAAATTTGCCATTAATGTATAATTTTACTACAAATGCTATGTACTAAAATTCGTACATCTAGCTCATTACGTTTTAGTGTTATGGTGTTTACATACATAAGAATGGATATATCGACAAACAATCAACCAGATTAAAAGTTTGGACTAAAATATCCTGCATATTTTTAAAACACATCTAAATTTCGAATTGTAATTTTGTGTTATCTTGTTTTAATGAAAGAGATAGACCTTTCGTACTGTGAATGATTTGGTTTGAAATTTGGCAGCTGTTTAAGATTTTAGGGCAAAACCCACATAAAGAAATTTCATCATCCTTGATTGCTATGTATTTGTCCTGTTATGCTTACAGATTGGCTTAATGGCAGATAAAAATTTCAATATTGGTGAAAGGAAATAAGAAGAAGTATAGATATGAAGGGAAGTGTATAAATATGTTAGAATCAACGTTTTTTCTTAATAATATCAGCATTTTCTTTTTCAGTATTTAAAAACTAAGAAGCTTAATCTGGGGTTACACGACCGGCTGTTTCACAGATTTGGTCATAAATCAGACCTCCGACCCACTGGGGGACCACACTCCCCCATAGCCAAGAGGATGCGTTTCCCTTTCGAACCCCCTCTCGAAGTCTTTGATGCCTGGGAAGTTTACCGACAAATTGTCGGTAAAGTCGACTGGCATCAAAGTAGACCAGAAAATCTCTAGAGGGGTCAAAGGGCGGCACGTGGCTCGGGTATAGGCCGTGTAACCGGCTTTTCACCCTTCCGTCATTTTTACTGTTACCATTATGGATAGTGAAATTCTTGAAAATTTGTATTCCCATTTTCATTGGCATCAATAATTAATTTAGTTTCGAATTTTTGTAGGTGTCTAAACAATCGTTGAAGAACGGCAACATCCCCAACCATCGTCCTGCTCCAACGATAAAAATCACAGAAGCACCTCCTCAGAAGAAACCGAAAAAACGACGACCAGCACCTCCTCCACCTGCTCCTGTTCTCCCAGAACCCCCTTTCCACTCCCGACAGAGTTCTTCCGACTCCAGTGGGTACCACGAGGCCACCTCCTCCTACCTCCACGAGGAGCATTGCGTCACCATCAACGAGAAGGCCTCCAGTGACAGCTCTGGGGTCAGCAGTCTTGACGCCAAGGAACTGCCCAGTCAGGTCACTACTGTGACCAACACGAAAAAAAGGAAAGCACCTCCTCCACCACCACCTGTTGTCCAAAATGGTCAACAAGATCAGAAAGTGGTTGCTGATGCTGTCCAGTCATGCGATTCAGGTGCAGAAATGGACCAGACTACGGGAAAGTCAACTCCTGAACTGGTCGATGAAGCTATAGGTTTGTTGATTTAAAATATTTAGTTGTTTGAATAGATAGGATAAATCAAAGACTCTTTAACAAACTTCAGAGATAAACCATCAGGAGTAGATTCCCCAAAACTTCTTTGCATAAACTTATCGTGCCAGAGAACGCCTTACATGGCATTGCCGTACAATAGTCACGAATTAAATTTTGTAGAGAATTTAGTATTTTTATTAAATCTATCCTGCCAGCATGGTATATTTTTTGGCGATTTATTCCTGGCATGTTTTTTAATAGAATCTGAAAATTGACTTTGGACTAAAGACCTGTTTTTCTCAACCAAATAGAACAAAAGATTTTGACGGAATTTAGCCAAATATGGCTCTTGCTCCAAAAATATCAAATACCGAAACAAAAATTTGACACAAAACTGTACGTGTGGTCCCAATTCCATAAATTTAAGTCATTGCATTTTTGAATTGTCGTGTTAGCATATTTCTGAAAATAATGTCTTCGTCAAATAATCAACTCCTTGTTGGATTTGACTTAAAATTTCATAGGCATCTACACTATATATATTAAATATGCATACCGAATCTTATCTATCTTGCCCTCTTCGTTTTGTAATTATCGTATATAATATATATTTGAACAGCCGGTCAGATCTGAACAGATTTTACTGAAAAACTGAATAGAAATCTGAAAATTTAGTTTAAAAGCCGTATATAAAATATTAATCCTTTTGGTTCAAAGCTTTTTCCAATAATCTTTGTCACGGACACGCTAACGGACATTTTTCAAAATTGTGCTTTTCGAATTCAGCTATGTCTAAAACGTTGAGATCCGTCAACATCTCGAGTTTTGGACGATTTCTATGTTTTCTGTATGCTGCGTATAAGAGAATGTAATCAACCACGCTCAGATAAGTCGCTTTGTACACAAGGACCATGTAGCCACGCAGAGAATATACCATGTTGTCTCTCAACATGGTATATTTCGGTAGTAAAACCGAATTAGTAGCTCAAGTTTATTTACCGGTCAAGGTTTATTTTATGCCGCAAGCTACAGATTCCAGGGAATAAGTAGCTTGAGGATAATGAATGCAAAATATGTAAGTTTCTGAAAACCCACCTACGATAGAGCAAGTATGAGATAAAACAAATATTATATATACCATCGATTACGTTGGCACTATACATTAAATTTATCTGGCGCATATCTATTTCGAATTATGAATTACCGGAAAAACTATCGGATGTTAATTGACTTTTTTTCCACAGAATTATTCGGGCAGATGTTTGTTATAACATAATACCTTGTAGTATTTGGATTGCAATTGCTTTCATTACTACATTATTACATGGATTTCGATTTACAATGAACTGATGACTTCTCGCTCATTTGAGAAATGAAGCGTATATTAGTGTAGAGTTGTAATGAGATTCGATACCAGTTGTTCTAACATAACGATATATAATTCAGCGACAAAGAATGTGGTGGTTGGTTAATCAGGCTAGCAACACGTGAACTCACAACTTTACCGTCTATCTATTTACATAAGGAAAAAAATCATATAAAGTGACTCAACACGACATCAGCGCCATTTGGAGGAAGGAATCTTGAAACAAAGCAGTTAAACCTATTCATATAGTTGGTGAAGAACTTTAGTTTTACCCTTATAGTTTTCTATTGTACAGAATCTCTAATATTAGAATTACAAATTAAATTATTTTCAAATATATCAGTAACATTTTATCCTATTTAATACATTTTCAGGATCATATAATTAGTTGAAATCATGCAGTTTCGAAAAATATATATATTTCCCACTAATTGGATACGTTATTAAATCTACATGACTGGTTCGAATTGTCATTTTTTTTTGTGGGCGGGGGGGGGGGCTTTTTACATAGCACTAACATGAAAAATATTTGTTTACATAAAATAGATGATAAAAGTCGCATGCACATGATAAGGGATGTTTTAAGTTCTTATTAATTTTTGACCTAAACATGTTTAAGATCATCAGTGCAATAGGGACATTTGGAAAAAACTACGAGATCATGAATAACTTTTTAAAAATATGGTAAGAATGTAGAAAAAGTGAAGAATAAAAAAAAAATTAGAAAGATATCTATGTTCTAAAATTTAAAAAAAAAATATTTTTATTTCAAAATATAGATATCAAATCAAAATTATTAAAATACAAGGCATTCATAACAATATTCCTAGATAGGATTTTTAACTTAGTGTCACATCACATTGTTTTCTGGGGGTACAACAACGATTACTTACAATAACTCAAAAAAAAAAAAAAAAAAAAAAAAAAATGAAAGAAGGAAAGAAAAAGGGAAAAGTAAGAGAAGAAGTAGAATAAATGAGTGAATATTGGTAAATAAATAAGAATACTATTCTAAATTTTTCAATTCAAGAAAAGGAACTATTTTTATATTTTTCGTATGACAAAAAAATCCAGAAATAAATTCAAAAAGATTATTCATTCTTTTCTTTATTCTTTCGTTCTTTCTTTTTTTAACTAAAAAGAAGAAATGTTTCCGACAAAGAGATAAAAATTTTAATGCCATTCAACATATACCATTAACATAGTAGTAAAAGCCTCCGACGGACTTCACATATGGTCAGTCTTGCTTATCCTACCGGCTCAATTCGGTGATAATTGCAACCTTTTATGACATTGGCATCACACACCTGGGAATGACCATACAAATCGTTGCCCCATTGTATGTGTGAAGAAAATGTTTGAGGAACTTGTAAGAAGAAAAAATCCATGTGTGTTATAAGAGAGATTTTCTGTCTCACTGCGTTCGACATCGTTCAATGTACATTGCTCAACTTTTTCTAATGTTAAATCTACACACCACAAGTACTGCAATACAGCACGCCCTTCCTACCAAATTCACCCAATATGAAATAAAAGTATATAAATAATTGCATTTTTCTTCACATTTATTTAATTTTTTAATAATCTTGAATCCTTTTTTTTTTCTTTGAAAAAATATTTTAAAGCCTTATTCGATTTCTACCCTCAAAAACCGGTCAAGCAAGTTTCATAATCGACAACTTTTTCCAACCAGCTAGAAAATGCCTTCGAAAATATTGTCCGCAAACGAAATTCAACCAATCATGTGAAACTTTGAAGTGACGTTACTTTCGTTGTCGTTTGCCAACTGAAAGTGCCGACGATATTTTGCCGTGTGATAAGGCCTTTAGGATACTCAAGGATTCTTCCCACTTGCTTCTTTGTATAGGCAACTAAATCAAAAATCCTATTAGTGGCCTCACATTCCGTTTACGGTTCTACATTCTACCCAAATTGAATTATTTCTATACATCTAATCTATTCTTAAGGTTTATAAATGACTTTTCACAACCTGAGTAATACCAGTTAATGCTAACCTGTAATGTTAGATTAATGTTAGCCAATGCTGTCTTTGCGCCGAACCTTTTTATAGATTTGGCTGTTCTGTTAGTGGCCTCGCTTTGCATTTCTGATCCTACGTTCTAACTTAAAAATTGCATTTCTGTATACCTGATCTTTGCTTTTCCGATTTTATATTCTATCGGAAAGAATGAATTATTTCTGTGTACTTGGTCTATACTTAAATTACTTGGTATACACTAAAGTTTGTAAAGGACATTTCATGATCCATAGAACTCTAGTTGATGGTAACATTTGCCCTGGGATGGCGGTCCTAATAATAGTCTCGCTTTGTATTTCTGATTCTACGTTCTATCATAAAAATAAATTATTTCTTTGTACCTGATTTTTACATTTCCGATTCAACGTTCTATCCGAAAAATGAGTTGTTTCTATATAATTGACCTATCCTTAGGGTTTATAAACGATCTTTCATGGCCTGTATAATCTCAGTTAGAGCTAATCTTTGCATCTGGACTGGAGATTATTTGTCCTAGCAGCTGCCTCAGTTAGCGTTATCGGCCTGAGGTTCTTTCCCAAATATAAATCATTTATATGTATCTATTCTTTGCGTTTCCAATCATAAATTCTATCGGAAAAAATGAATATTTCAATATACCAGATCTAACCTTAAAGTTTGTGAATGACTTGTCACGATAGTATCAATTTGTGTTAGCCTTTTCCTATCAGTTAGTATTAGCTTTTGCATCGAAACCCCTTTATAGAGATGATCGTCTTGGCCTCACTTTACATTTCCGGCCCTATATTCTGATGCAAATATTTCTATATATCTGACTTCTCTTAAGATTTTTAAATGACCTTCAATGACTTGTGTAATTATGTAGTGCCAATCTTTATCAGCCAGTTAGCGCGAAGTTTCTCACCGGCACTGCTTTATGGAGATGGCTAATTCTAGCAAGGGTCTCATTTAGCGTGCTCGGCCCGATATTCTATTCCAAAAATGAATTATTTTTGTATGCCTGTTCTTCGCGTTTTCAATCCAACATACTCTCTTAAAACAACTATTTTTGTAAACCTGACATACCCTTAAGGTTTATAAAGACCTTTTATGACTTTTATAATGTCAGTTAGTGCTAACCTTTGCAGGAGTACCTCTGTATAGAAATAGTCATCCTGGTTGTGGCCTCACTTTGCATTTCTAACCCTTCGTTCTATTGAATAAAGCATTTCTGTATACTTGATATTTGCGTTTCCTTGATATTGGAAAAACTGGATTATTTCTGTGTACTTGACCTTCCCTTAAGGTTTGAAAACACTCTTTCATGACCTGAATAATCATCAATTAGTATCTATCTGTAGGCTGATTCTAACTTTTGCACCGAGGTTCTTTCATAGAAGAGGCTAATTTTGGTTGAGCCCCATTTTGCATTTAAAACATGACGTTCTATCCCAAAAATAAATTATTTCTCTATATTTGACATATCTTACAGATATGAAGGATTATAAATGACCTTTCATGACCTATATCATCATCATTTAGTACTAACCTTAATCAAAATAAGTTTAACATAAAACATTAGTGGTTTTCATTGTTCAGGATACAGAATCTACCATTTCTATACGCAGTGGAATAACAGTTCGATGTTAATGATGTCAATTAACTCACACGTTAGTCCCTGAATTGTTCGAAATAGTTTTAAAAAATTCGTTCCGGTGAATGAGCTTTACCAAACCAGAAATTAAAACGTGTTAACTTTCAATTGTTGCTTGGTTTTCAAAGGATAATTAAGGATGTAACCCGACCGCTCACTACATCTCACTGAGCTTTCCGGAAGTAGTTACTTTGATTTAAACTGCTTTGATTTGTAGAAACAATAAGATATGTATTCAAACACTAATGTTTAGTTCCAGTTCATTAATCCGAAATAAAGATAATTTTTTATCGCGTTCTGTATATTTTGTTCTACATATTGCGCTTATCAAAAAAAATTAAACTTCGATATTAAAGGAATAATAAAGAAGAATATGTGAAAAACATCTGTTCAAAGGCCGGAGTCTTGGTATAGGGGTAGCGTATCTGCACCGTGGTCTGGGCTTCCCGGGTTCGAGCAGGGTTGCTCTGTGTTCTATCTGTGAGATGTATGAATGAACCCCCTGTAAAAAGGTTTGTGCAAGCGAATGTGTGTTCCACCTTCATTTGAGCTGGAAGTCAGACTTCTGCTCTCTGGGTGCTCAGGGGTCTTTACCCTCAGAAGCTACTGCACCCCCTTTCCGTGGAAACACAGACACGACATCATCATCTATACAAAGGGGCCATCAACAAGTATTAAAAAAATATTTGATATTTCATGCGTTGCTTGGAAGTTTAATACTTTCATTCATAATATTTTAAAGCAAAAATAATGTGGTATAAATTAATTATTAAATACATTTTTATTATATCAAGCCATTTGGTTCATTTCTCTTAGTCATTTGAAATTGTTTGAACGTGATGGTATATCAATTGTTTATTTCATTTCTTATTGGCACCATTCAGCTCTTTAGTTCCCGTTCACTTTAAAACAAATACAAATTTTTCAAAGAATATGTAGCAAACATTTCAAAAGATAGTGAAAGAATATATCAAAATCTTAATGTATTTCAAAATCGTCTGCGTTAAATTTTAAAAGAATTATTGAAATATGAAGGAAAAATTGCACAAATAGAAATTTAGTACCACTGGAAAAGTAAAATTCGAATTTCTAGATGACATTAAAATATTTCTAGAAAAATAATTTGCCCCCAAGTCACTTCAGAAAAGCATTCAGTCAAATTATAATTTATTGAATGTGTAATAAACTTTCACACTGTAAAAAGTTAGTGATATTCCTTTTGTTTCAAAGAATAAGTGTGCTAACTTTATTTAAAAGTGACACAATCGTTTATAGGGTAATGCTAACCATATATACCAAGTTATAATGATTTTTATTTATATTGATTTTAAAAATAATAAGAATAAGTAATTTTATATACAGTGTACTATATGAGTTGCAAAGCGCTTGGCAATATAGATATCAGGGGAGGTAGCTTAGTAATGGAATTAATATGGAAAAAGTTAAATTAGTGCCAAAGGATTTACTTTACTTTCTTAAGATTGAAACTTCTCAAAGATTAAGAATATATTAAAGATAAAAGTCATTGACAACAATATATAATTTTTCTTTTTAAATTTCGGTTTGTTGTTTGACTGTGTTTGATTTTTTGGCGCATACTGCCTTAGCCATACTGCACCAACCATATGGTTTTACATCTCGCCATATTAAAATAGATTTATAAAAGTAAAATACTAAAAAACTGATATTATGTGTATAACAATGTGTTTATAAAATTTGATATTTAGCGAAAAAAATATGTGCAATGATTTGGAAATAGGAAGTACATATTGCAATGCATAAAATAATGAATCAGGTTCAAAAGTATTAAATGAGTATAAAAAAATCCAACAACATATAAAAAGTTTAAAATATTTGGGTGGTGTTCCTCACCCACCAAGTTCTGGCGATGAGAATTGAATGGTGGACACTCGACCGAAATGTGCTTCACATTACTATCAGTGAAACATGTTGGATATATATGCGCTGACTCATCTCTGGCTGAATATCTCCTTTTATTTATCTTATTAGTTTTACTTTCTAACTAAGTGTTTTGGCACCTTTCCGCATTTCTTTAATTTTTCTAAATGAAAAGCTGAGTTCCTTCTAGTAGAGTTGACGATCTTGCCTAAAGACCAAGCTTTCGGGTGGGAAAAGGAGGAATGTTTTTAATAGATAATATGCATGAAAATTTCGAGATGATCATCCACACTAGTTATATTTTGAGGAATCAAACATTTTATTTCAAACACTGAATCCTTGTTTTGTCTCTAGTTTGGAAAATAATCAATATCGTTGTGATTTTTACTATAAATGAAAGTTTAGTGTTCACAATTTATTTTAAAAATTAACTAAAATAAATATTTAAAAAAAAAATTAAATTCTGGATTTTTTCTTTTCTTTTTTTTTTTTTTTGCATGCAAAAACTTACCCAATTAAAGCAAAACTTGTCGCTGAGTCTCGAATTCGAGGCCTTATAGCAAGCACCAAAAGGTTTGCTGTCAGGTGAAATACACACACACACACACAAAATAAATAATAATAATAAAGGTGGCGTGAAAGTTTCGCAAAGAGATTCTGTAATATGATTTTCGTCGTCTAACAATGATTCAAAATTACGCGGTACACTCTAAGGTAGGTTCGATTTAGCTTCGATATGGGATGCTAATATAAACAAGCTTAATCTATACACCCTATTTTTGCTACAAGGTCGCAGTGGTCTAGTGGTAAAGTCTAGGCTGCAGAGTCGGGGGACTTCAGGTTCGAGATCAACTTTCACCAAAGATCCATCTTATAAGCTGGTCTGGTGTATATTGAATCCGTCGGAGCCAAACGTCCTTCCACTAGTATGATAGGAAGTTTGGAATAGAAGTACCAGCTGAGGTGTCCTCGTCTTTGGACTGCGATTCAGAATTACGAAGTCCGTAACAAAATACTGTTGCTTAAGAAAAGAAACAAGTCGTTAATACAACAAACCTATTTCAGCTCCACGCTGTAGTTCCATCAATTGTTAATAAATTCTATGTTTAAGTTCATGCAAATATTAATTTCTCTCTTTAAATACAATGGTGTGCCTTTTCCAATATAATGCAACAGTGAGATACTTTTACCCTTTCCAGCTGAGATTTTGCAAAATGTTGTCTATTTTGTGATAATTTTCAATTAACCTGAACTCGAATTAATAAATTCTTTTTAAACTTTTTCTAAAATTATTATAACAATATATATGAAATAAAATAACACTCATAAAAAATACTCAAAGATATATTTTCTCTTTTAAAGAAATTCCCAGTCCAGTGGAACCTGAGATAGTAGAAACTTCTGAACCGATTGTTGAAACAGAAGAATCCGTTCAAGGTCTTGTTGAAGAACGTGCTGAAACGAGAGAGGATAAGATTGAAAAGCAAGAAGTCGAAAGTGAGTATAGATTGCTTGACAAAAAGTTTTTACATGACACTTTATTCTTTATTAATACAAATAGACATGTGATTGGAACTTTTTTTTAATGTTTTTTATAATTGGAAATTCGACACTTGCTTAAATCAACGTTATAATACATTGCCTCGCTTCAACCGCGGTTGTCTTATGTGAATTATTTTTCATCCGTTCGTAGAAAAAGATTTATCACTAATTTCCTAATGAAAATTCGGTCCAATAAAGTCCAATAAATTTTCATGTTAAATCAAGTAACATAAATGTGCTCTATCATGAAAAGTTTTAAAATGCTTTATGACTGGGATTGTGTGTGTTTGTTTAATTTCTCAATGATCAAAGGATTGTTGTATTTCAAGTCTTTATTTACTTTTTTCAAACCATTGCTAGTTTTTCATTTGAATGAATGATGGAGAAAAGTATACATTTGGCAACAAAATTTCATTAATGAAAATATTTCAAAATCATCACATTTTTTTTCAGACATGTATAGATTTTTTGCTGTTTTATAATTTAGTGATTTTTAATTATTAATATTCAAAATTTGATTTTTTTTCTTTACTTTGATCATCAAATTATAATAATTTTCTATTGAATAAATAATTCTCATACAGTTTTTCTTTCATATTTTTTTAAATTTTATATTATAAATGATACTTAGTTTTAAATAATGCACCATTATGATATATTAACTAATGCACCTTATGTTGGTGGGATTATTACTAATTAATTAATATTACTACTCAATAGTATGTCAAGACACAAGTAAATAAACTTTTTATTTGCTTTTGCTTTTAATTTTTTTGAAATTGTAGATAATATTTTCATTGCAAAAAAATAATTTTATGCATAATATAATGACTCAAAATCCTCTTATTGTCAGAAACTTTATTTGTAATTAAAATAAGACAACTATCAATTGCATCAAATGTTTTTTAAATGTTGCAGCTTTTCAAAAATACTTATTGATTGTATCAAAATATTTTTAAAATTATGAAACTAATTTTTTTTTCAAAAGTTATTAATAAGTTAATGAATGATATAAAATTTAATTCCATATTGTAGATACAACATGATAATAAATAAATTATTTTAAATTTTCTTATTATAATTCAAAAAGAGCAGCAATACTAAATATAAATAGTCTATATTTTTAGACATATATTAATAGTTTATAAATATATTATATATTTATATGTATATATTACAGTATATATTTATAATCTATATAATAGACATTTCCATACATAAAAGATTAAAATGGTCTTTTATGTATGGAAATGTCATACAAACCTTCACTGAAATCTTTTATTTCTTTATTTTTTCGTAATAATTGCATGCGAAATTTGAAGAAATTCAATGTAATAGTTCAGATTAATAAGATAAATTGCATAATAAATTTATTACATATACATTACATTAACATTCTTTAATTACATAAATCAATAATGTATGTAATTCATTTACAGTTTATTATATTCATTTATTTATTACATTCATTTAAAATTTATTATATACAATTTCTTATATTTATTTATATTATTCAAAAATTATTCACAGATATTTTATGAGTATCACTTTTGTGAAATTTGTGTGACACACACATATATTGAAAGCATATTTCTCCCCATCTATTTCCTATTCAAGGTATTTTTATTTCTCTGCAAACTGTTTTACCACTCTCTTATGAAAGTCTTACAGTAAAGAATTCCTAATATAATATAATATTCCTTGTATAAAAACTTCATTACTTTATGGTAAAATTAGAGAATTATAACCTTTTCTTGTCTAAAATAATTACTACAAGTTCAGTGTAGATTTTTGATAACTGATACATGTAAACTAGAAAGATTAATAAATGAACTTCATTTACATTTCAGAGCTCCAATTCAAAATAAATCTATTAATAAAAACAAATCTATTATTAAAAAATAAAGTAATAAAGCTTAAATATCGATTTAGAAATATCTTAATATCAGCATATTTTACTTTAAAATATTAGGAAGATATTTCTTTCAAACAGTGAATAGTATATGACACTAAGATTGAATTCATTCAAATTTTTGATTATTATTAAATCATTGTAAACACATTTATAATGATAAAACTCTTTTATTTTGCATTTAATCAATTAGTTTGCATTTTCTTCTCTTAAAATTATAAAAAAGATTACAATTGTAAAATTATATGTGTACAATATTTGATTTAACTATAATTTATGTTGACCTATTATTGCAATTTTCTTTTCACCTTTAATTTTTCCATAATATAATTGTGTGAATTTTCTACCACATCTTTTTTTCATAATATATAAATACATCTAATCTCTCATAACTTTTCCTTATTTATATACATTAATTCAACCTTATTTATACTATAATAAAAACAAATTAAAAGGTGAATTAAATATATAAAAATTTTTTTACTAAAATTAAGAAACTGCTTGTGTTCTAAAAATTTTTCAATAAAGTATCAGATATTAAACACTATATGATGTTTCTTATTCAAATAATTTATGTTAGAAACTAGCGATAAGCTTGGCTTTAAATGAGTATCATTAGCTATGAAACTGTATATTCTGTTGAATGTAATATATTGAAAATATGAAGAATAAATGTTTGTGTTTACCTAATTTTAAAATATAAATATTCTTAGATTAATAAACATTTATTTATCTTACTTACAAAAAGAGAAACTTATATAAACAATATTTTTTATTATAGTAAATCAGCCACAAACATAAATTAAAAAATAAATACTTTATAAAAAGATATAGGCATGTAATAATATAGATTATAAAATAAAACGCTATATTATTTAACAGACAAGAAATTCGGATCCTTCCATTTGAAATTTAAATCAATCATAAATCTTGATTTACACACATGACCTTCTTTGCATGTACATATAAATCAAATCTCCAATATTCTACTGATAGTGATTTATGATAGTTTTATAAATGAAATTGTCTATATTTAACAAAAGTTATGCTATTTATATTATATCTCTTTTGCTAAATTATAGTTCAAATGTGATATTAAAATTTTGATTTACATCTGATACTGTTTTATTGCAATCTTTTTGGTAATTTCTTTAGTCAATTCATGAGTTATTCTAAAATTATCTTAATATATAAATCAATTCAAAAATGTGTTTGCAATGTGAATCAAGTTTTTAATACATTGCATAGCAACCATTATTATATTTGAACTATTCTTAATACCAAAACATTCTATGGCTTTCATCAAGAAAGTCAAATAGAAGATTATTTTTCTGCTTTTTAATATTTTAAATTTTCTATTATATTTTTATCAATATTTTTACAAATGATTAATTGTTAAAAAAATAACATAGTATTTCATAATAAATAGATAAATTTTAAAATATTACTTCATAGTATATTCTTTTATTTTAGTGATAATTTAATCTTTTATAATAAATTTCCTTATTCATTTCTTTTGAAAAATAGCTATACACAGAATATAACATCATTCCAAAGTTTTAATTTCTTAATATAAATCATACAAAGAAATTATTTTAATTTAATATGTTTAATTTTATTATTATTATTTTCATCAGCTAAATGATTAAGTATCAGTAAAAATAGCATAAAAAATTGAAAAAGATAAAATATTATCCTTAAAATTTAAAAAAGACCATAGGAAAAATAAATTTTCAAAATAAAACTGACTGCATTTGTTAACTAAGATTTATAGTTTTTATCCATAGAAAATAATTGCAGCAGTCAAACTATACAAAACATTTGCAAAATAGTTTCATGAATATTTCTTAAAATGTTAATATTTAAGTAATGACAAATTAAATAAGAAAAGTTATAGTTTCATTACTTTCAAACATATATGTAAAACATTTAATTTAATCAAATTAAGAAAATTTATATTATTTTCTTTAAATAAATTCTGGTTTCTATCCCCCTTTTTTTTATTGTTCAAGGAATGTAAGAGCTACATGTCAAACAAAGGAATATAAAGATGACTTGCATTTATGCTTTTACATTCCAAAAACTAACATTTACATTGTTAACTAAACCTAAATTTGAAAAAATTATACATGATTGTTTTCATTGCATTTAGTTTAATTTTGAAATTTGTATATTTTTTTAATTCAAAATTCATATGAAAAAACTATCAAAACATGATATGAAATGTTTGTTGCTACAGCAGAAATTAAGAAATTTTTGACTGAATGTAATTTTTCTCTTGCCTATATTTATGAATTGCCCTCATTTAAATCAAATTTAGGTTTTTCAACAAATGAAACTATTTGTGATGATAGTTTTAAAATTTATTTCTTTTTATGATTCCCTTATCTGTACATAAGCAATTTTTGTTTTAATATTTCCTTTATAGGTATAATTTATATTAATATTACACAAATTTTAAAAACTTGTATGCTTTGATACTGAATTAAAAGCTTGTTTATAATTCTATATCATTGTAACAGATAGTACCAAAATTATAGAGCTTTTTAATGCACTCTAAAGATACTATTTCAATTCTACGATTATAATTAAGTACTGCTCACTTTTTAAAATATATATAAAATTTTATAATTCAAAATATTATAAATTATTATTAACATTGTTTGAAATCTGAATATATAATATTAATTTAATAGTATTTAGTATATTATATTAGTAATTACTATGTAATAATCACTAATATATTATACTAAGAAATCTGCTTCAAAACTATACATGTCTCAAGCATTGTATTATAAGCCAAGATAAAGTGATTTGTAGTTCTCATAATGCATTTGGTTACATACTAAATACATTTTACAATATTACCCATTTCTAGAAATCATAATCAGAATTAAATTCTACTATGAGCAGAATATTACATATTTTGCAATAGCTTTTCTCCTACTCTTTAACCCAGCCATACTCAACCTTTTTTTTATAGGGGCCACAAACACGTTTCAGTCACGGTAGCCCGGTAAAGCAAGTAAAAAATAATTAAGTGTATAAATGAAAAAGTAATATCAACCTAATGAATTATTTGGTTTAATGTAAAAAAGAACTTTTAACAAAGATGCTTACTTACTTATATGTATATCTAATGAGATTTTTGGAATTGAGAGCATTTTTTTAAAACTTTATCAATATCTGGCTTGTCGTTGCATGCTACTCTTATATCATCCCAATGGGAATCTGTCAGTTTATTTCTATATACACTCTTTGTGTATTTCATCTTTGAAAAAGATGATTCGCACACATACGTTGACCCAAAAAATGTTAGCATTATTTGGGCACATCTTTGCACGCTTTTATATTTTTGGGGAACAATGCTCCAAAATTCCACATATTCCCTTTTTTCTTTGAAAATTACTTCCAGGTTGGTGTCATTTTTAAAATCAATAAATTCATCAAACAACTCCGAGTAATTACAATTTAAAACTGAAGCCAACTCAGAAATAGTTGGTGTCTTTAAATGCCATGGATTTTCTACAAGTAACAACCAATTTTTTATTTTTCTGAGATCTTGAAACCTTTTTTGAAATTCGTTTAATAGTGCAGTTATAAAATTTGAAATTATGGAGCAGTTTTCTTCTGAAATGTTAATACCGTCCTCTCTGGTTTTTATAATAGTTGGAAAATTGTGCAGCTGTTTCTTCTGTATTTCATTATAATAAATACTTAGCTTTTCCTCAAATGCAAACACTTTATTTGCCATATTGGACACTATGTTATTTTCGCCTTGTAGACTCTGATTGAGATTGTTTAGTTTTTCCGTAATATCACATAGAAAACCTAAAAGACTCCACCATTCATCGTTTTGTAATTCTGGGTACCCTTTATTATTTTGCTCTAAAAATAGGATTATTTCATGGCGTAATGAAAAAAACCTTTCCAAAACCTTTCCTCTACTAAGCCATCGCACCGAGGTATGCAAAAGAACGTCGCTGTGCTCACTTCCAAGTTCTTCAAGAAGGGTTTTAAATTTTCTGTGGTTCAGTTCTTTTGCTCGTATATAATTGACAATATTGATAACTGTTTTCATTACAGCTTCTATTTCTGGTTGTACACACGGGCCGCCAAGTTTTCTTGATGGATAATACAATGGAATGTTATTAAATTGCTGCAATTATATTTTTTCTTAAATAATGAAATGAAGCCATTTTCGGATCCAGTCATTGAAGGACAACCATCTGTACACAAACACACGATTTTTTGCACATCAATTTCATGATGTTCTAAAAAATTACAAATAGTATCAAGGTAATCCGTGCCTCGGGTTTGACCTTTCATTGGCAGTAATTTTAAAAAGTTTTCATGAATTTCATTGTTTTCTGTACAATATCTAGCAAACACCGAGCACTGCGATGTTGCTGAAATATCGGTGCTGGCATCAAATGCTAAACTGAAAAACTTGCATCTTCTTAGGTTTTTTAATATATCATCGGAAATAAATTTAGAAATGTCTTCAATACGCCTGGTGCAGGTTGAATCCGAAAGCTGTATTTTTTTATATCAGATACTATTTGTTTTTTGTTACTGTATTTATCAAAAAGTATATTAGCAGCACTAATAAAGCATTCCTTTACAATTTCCGCATCGGTAAATGGTTTCATATGCTTACCAAGAATGTAAGAAATTTCATATGATGCTTTTGTTACCGCCGAGTCTTGTGATAATGCCGTGAACATAACATTTTGTTGCTCATGCAATGATCTCTTAAAAAAACTCAATTTCTCATTTCTCAAAGACGATCCGGGAGGAAACATTTCGTCGAAATCTTTATGTTTTGAAGTGAAATGACGAGAAGTATTGTATTTCTTCAATATGATACTTTCCCGACATATCAAACAAGTAGCTGCGTTGTTTTTATTTGGCACAACAAAATAATCAGATTTACACTCATCTTGAAACAATCTATTTTCACTTGATATTTTTCTTTTATACTTCGACGACACTCCTGACATTATTTTGAAAATAATAGGTACACTTAATTTACATAACAAAACTATTATTTGGCAGAGGACACGGGTATGTACACAAATTTAGTTTAATAATTTAGATTAAATTTATAACAAGTTTAGTTTTGATCGACAATCAAAGCGACACGCACTTAGGTCCATGGATCTTACGGTCTGGCCACGCGCAAACACGAGCGGCGGGGCAACTTGCCAATTAGTAAAACACACGTCTCATTACACATGACAAGCAATGTTTAGCTTCGCAAGTCGCCCCGCCGTCCGTGTTTGCGCGTGACAAGACCTTTAAGGGGATTCCCGCGCCGCGTATTCCGTATCGTTTGCGCAACCATAGATTGGGATAGTTTGCGTTTCCAGTTTAAGCAAATTATTGATATCGCTCACATTCCCATACTTCCCGTTCAATTACCAACTCTTTGAAGGGCACAAAATTTGAAGTTGTTTACAAATAAGTTGTAACTACCTAGTTTAATAATTGGGCCAACCAAAAAGCCTCCGCGGGCCGCATGCGGCCCGAAGGCCGCAGGTTGAGTATAGCGGCTTTAACCAAACCAAATTTTAGCTATTTATTTTTAAAATTGGAAGAACAAATTAAACTATAAATTCGCTGCTTACCTTTTTACTAAATAACCCTGCAATATCGAATGGTAATCATCCACAGAACCATCAGCTTGAAAAAAATTATCAATGCAACATTAAACAAATCTGTTAGTGGAAATTTATAATCTAGATAAAATATTCAGTTGTCAACTTTTCGAAGGAAGTCATAGGCGTTTTCTAACATTTTTGCTCTGTTTTATTTGGGTGTGTACATTTTTGACTATCACCAACTTGAATGGTAGCTACTGGCACATTTCCTATGACAAATAAATCGGCATTCTTTTATGGAAATTTATGATTTATTTATTTAGGCTGATTCATATCAATGTTTATTCTATGAAATTATTAATTGCGGGGGGGGAGAAAGGTGTCATTTGAGTAGAATGTAAAAAGGAAAAAAAATAATAAGATGATAATTTGAAAATGCTGTAGGTTGTTTAGAGTACTCTTGTAAGTGTTTGAAGGTTACCTTCTATTAAAATATTCTTATGAATGTCAAGAAAAATATTTTTTTTATCAAAACCAATTCTCATTAACTACACTCCATTATTTGTTTCAATAATGTGTGATTAATTAATTAATCTTTTCATTGTTAGAATTTAGAAAATGTAATAATTTTTATTCTGACATATGCTTTCATCATTTTTTAGCACTTTTGATTTTGAAACATTTAAACACTTTGAAAATACTGCCAAAAAACGAATCGTAAGAATAAATAAATAAATGCTTATTTTAAAAAGACGTTAATAAATTAGTACTTTGCACATGATACTCCATTTTTTTATATGGCACTAGAAACCACCTAAGTTTTCGAATTATTATTACCTTTGTTGAAAAATATTTCTATGAAATATTATATAACCTTTATCAAGGGGTTTTTATTGTACTGTTTTTATGTATTCTCATTACACCATCTTTATAAATACATTTTTATACCTTTCATATATATACTTTTATACCCCTCATATATATATTTTCATACTTCTCTGTTATTATAAATTTATTTTTACGACTATGATATTTATAGATTTATATTTTTTTTTCTTTCTCATCCTCATTACAAAAAATGGTTATCAGACTATTATTTTAAGATCTAATTCGTGTTTTACCTTTTATTTCAAATAAGAATAATCAAATTCTGAGACATTAGAGCATCATCAAAGCTATTCTTTAAAAACTTATGCAGATTTATTTATTATTTTTGTTCTTAAATTATTATTAAAAAACTGTTCTTCTTGCTCTGTCCCTTTAAATGTGTGTTTATCACTCATTCCTTATAAATCTATTTTTATTATAAGGTACTCATCCTCAGGTTTATCAAACTTTCATATTAGTATGATCGAATGATTGTTTCAATCTGCATTTAAAATATGAATAGTCTGATTTTTTTTCAGTTAAATTTCTTGAATTTTATTACATTTCAAAACATTGATATTTCTCTAATATAAAATTTTCTTTAACGTAAAGACATTAAGTCAGTTAAGTCAAAAATGCATTAAGCTAGATCTATGAAATTTTATTTTTAATAGAATGAATTTGAAAATGTTATATAAAATTTGGGTGGAACTGTCGAAATTGAATTATGTTCGTTTTCATGTTGATACATTAACTCAAAAACTTGAAGATCTGCATGGATGATATTCGGTACATATATTTATCATTACTGCTGCAGATTTCTGTTCTGTTTTGGAATAAATCTTTTGAAAAAGAGGGGACCATTTGTCAGTCTGTATGCTCGAATATATACAAACACGATAACTCATAAATACAACGACTTCGATAAATAGTATGCAGATTTATGCTAAAATTATTAATTTTTATTATGTTTTGGATTTAGTCGATGAAAAGAAGGCATTTAAATTGAATACTCAGTTATCTTCTTTATATTAAGAAGTAGAAAATACGTCACTTCTCTCGGAAGTCACCCGAAGGGAGGCACTCACCCTAATAAATTGCTGTGACCTTAAAGGATTTGGTTTTTTCATCCTGCAGCTATCATATCTGTTGAAGGCAGAACTTTTCTCTATTAATGTGGGGTAGAAGCTTAAAGGGGAATTGCGGGCTCAAGAGTCATCCTTTTCATCTAAACGAGGTTCGAAATTAGGAATTCTGAAGTAACTTTTGTGTAGATTCAAGATGCTATTCAAACTAAAATACGATTTATTTGATTATAATAATTAATTTTTCGGTCTTCCTATGTTTCTCTAATGGTTGAAGATAACTTCAACTCAAAAAAAAAAAAAAAAAAAAAGAAAAAAAATTCTCACACCTATTGATTTGTTGTTATTGGCTTAATAAATGGTGCTTTTACCCATTCTTTATTTATGGCTTTCATTCTTAACATAAAACTACAAACGTTTTACGACATAAAACTTCAAAAGATTGTCCCCTTGACATTTATATACATGTCTATGCTCTTGCCCCTTTCCATCATTATGTCACTGCTACATGTTCTTTTGTTGTCGTGTGCACCGCTGCGTCATGCTACAATCCTGTTCACTAGTTTTAAATTACATCCATGGGACCAAAGTAAAGTCTAGATCCACTTTTAGGAATGCCTGTACATGGACCAGAAAATCCCCATATGGGCATGCCACTCCTTAGATCTAAATATAACATCAAATTTATACCCCTCATTTCGAAAAGCGACTTGGCAACCAAGGTACTTGCCAAAACTTTCGCATGACAGCTCCATTATGACGACTATGACCTCTTGTCACAGCGCCGTAACCTTGTCTTGACTCATCAGACCCATTCGTGCAGAACCATCCATCTCGGAAATGGTTCACTTCTTTAAAGGGGGGATTATTCTTCGTGAGCAGGGCTCTTCCGCATCATCGACGAACCAAGCCCCAAAATCATTTCTCAACCCTGGAACATTCCAATCTACAATATGCAAGAATCCGTAACCGATTTTCGAATTAATCGTGGGAAATACCTGTCGTAGTTTCCCCCATAAAGAATATAATTTTGTTCCCTGTTGTTTACTGCTTCGAATGCACCCGTTTGGAAACTGATGACAGCGTGTGGTTTAAATTATGGGGGGTTGGGCCATTTAGGGTAGTAAAATGCATTTCTTGACGATGATGTTTTGAAATTAATTTCAGAGATGCTCTGGCAAAGCCAGGAGAAATATTGATGACGAAATGATTGACAAATACGAGGGTAAATAAAGGAAATGATGCAATCTCAAAGGTTGTTTACTTTTAAGGCTGAATATGCCCAAAGCTATATAACCATGATTCAAATTCACGAGGCGTTTTACCTGATATTGCCTCTCTCGTAGTCCTACGGCAAAGAAAATGTTGAAGTGAGTTATAAATAAAGTGTGTCCCAAAGTGAGCGTAAGGTTTGAATTTGCCATCTTTCGTGCAGTAAAATGCTGGCAATTCTATTTAAAAAATAGATTTGACAGCTGATAGTATAAAGAAGTAAAAATGGGGCGTTGCAGGAGAGTACAACGTCTTAACGAAAGATTTGAATTAAATAAAAAGCACAACTTTTAAAAATTGTTATATTTTTATTGAATTGTAAAGTACATTGGATAAAGTACGGAAAATTCTTAGGGCAAATGGCCTCTGTGGCTTTGTTAGTAGAATTTTTTGAGGTAGAATTTTTTGACGATTTTAATTATTTGTGTGTTTTGTGTGTGTGTGTATGTGTGTGTGTTTATTTAGTATACGAGAAAGCTTAATAATAATAATAATAATAATAAATTTATTTTTCTGAAGTGGCATATATTAACTAATTGGTTGCTAATTGCACAGATTCTATATATATTTCTGTTTCGAAATTTTTGATAAAAAAATGTATTGAAGTAAAAAAAATTATGTTAAAAAAACTGACATATTTTTCCTTTTAGAGTTTTTATCTCATTTGAAACCGATTAAACTTGCTTAGATGATTAAGAAAAATCGCTGTTTTTGTGAAACATTGTGAAAGTTGTAATATTTTTGTCACTAAAAATTATCTAAAAAATAATTATTATTGGATTTTTTTCCTTCTACAGCGTACGCAGAATTATAGAGGGAAAAAAAACTGTGTAAAAATTACTATTTTCGTTTGCTGAAGACATGATCTCTACTATCTGTTATTTTAATGCTCTAATATATAAAGCGGTATAAAATGAAAATCTGGTAATTGTCATAAAATCGAAATTCAGAATGGGACGTATCTCCAAATATTAGGTCCCTCTGAACCCACAAAAAACATGTTTTTTGGAATTATGCATCTCTCTTTCTGTCTGTGGACTCAAATTCAAAAATGCTTTTAAAAAATGTGTTATTTGGTACATAGAGTTTAGAACACATTTGTAAATTTTTATTAGATTTTGAATTAATTACATTTATAAAAAGTCAAACTGTCTGACTGTATGATTCAAGTATTTATAATAGTTACAAAACGTTTAGAGCTAGATAAAGGAAATTTGGTGCAAGGTCAGGTATCTAAAATGAAATCTGAAATCATTCAGGTATGAATCAAATTTGGAAAGGATTAATCATTTGTCGGTCTGCATTTTCTCAGAATGTGAACGATTTTAATTCAAAAACTCAATGACTTAAATAACAAATTTATTTTGTTATTCTGTGATTACTTTAATTCTATGTAAAATTTTGATTTTAATAGACTTAAAAAAACTCCAAAATACATAGTCGGTTTTGGATAATTGTATGTAACCACATGTCAAGAATTAATTACCAGAAAAAAATTACCTAAGATTATCGTATGATAGATTCAGTAAAAATGATGAATTCTCATTAAAGATTAATATTTCATAATTATTCTTCCTCAACACCTAACAAGGTGCTCGTGACTTTACCCAAGGACCAAGGTTTGTGGGTAATGGGAGTTAACATCTTTAAGAGAAAGAGAGAGAGAATATGAGAAGGTTTAGAAGAGCCCCCTGACGCTTCTTTTCTTTAAAACAATCATTCAAAGTTTGAAAGAAATTGAAAACACGATAAAATCAAAATTTCGGCAATCATATGTTCAGTATTCTCAATACTTTTATTGACAAAGAGTTACTTACCGTTTAAAATGTGTTCGAATATTCAACAGATTTCTTTTGTTTGTAGTTGTGTCAGATCTAGTTAACAGTACCAAAATAATTCATTTTCACTGAATAAATATTGTTTTAATAACAACGCCATATCATGTAGAAATCAATTTCTATAGCATCTAACTTCTCACGCACAATTACATTTCTTAAGAAATACATGAAAAAAAAAAGAAAACAATGCGATTGTATCAAAACAAGGAAAATTGAAATATTCTCTTCAAAGATTAAGTAGGTAAAAGAATTTTCAGGATTTTTTTTATAATCAGCCTCTATTGCATCATCCCTTCCTTTTTTTTAATTTATATTACTAATTCATATTTATAAGGCATCGGCAGTGAATAGTGAAATCAAATCTGTGCGATGAAGAGTTACTGCAATAGATAATTAGTCCCCCCCCCGAAAAAACCTCCAACACAAGCTGGTGGATGAAATGAATACAATTCTTTCTGGAGATAACCCTT
>JAPMOQ010030116.1:0-22360 GCA_026543055.1 Argiope trifasciata
TTAATCTATAGATACTTGTGCACGGGCATAAACATGTATTCAGGAATTAAAACGATATTTTATTACAATGTCCTCAATAATAAGATTAATATAAATAGGGAAAATTCTAAAACTGCTGTTTTTTACCTAAAATATGGATAGAAAATGCGAATTAAAGTCAGGTAACGATATTGGAACTCTTCTTTGGATTTGAAATAAGAAAAATAACTAAATTGTGATAAATAAATGATGCAGATCCAAACAACTAGGGTTGTGTTTGGAATTTTTGAGCGATAGTATTCTAACATAAAATGTTGTTATTAAAAAACTATGATGTATTTCTGATTATATTCATTCTTATGAAATAAATTCGCTGTAATTTTATAGAAACTGTCTTTCTGAAGTCTCATTTTACGGAGTCAAGTATCTCATCTTTACTATAATAATACTCAAATAACAGCAATTATATAGATTAAATAAATGGCATTCTCTCATGAAAATACACTTTTCCTAGGTTTTTAATCATTGTGTAAGGGTTAAATTAACATTCAATACGTTCAATAGTTATAATAAAAACAAAAGTTTGGAAATCAAAAATATTTTACAATAAAAATTATTCATTAATTTCTCTAATTTTCTCTTTACTTCATGTATATAATATATAAATGTGACAAATAGAAAGTGGTAAATTAAGTAAATGAAAAACAAACAATTATTTTTTTTTCAATAAATGTTTACACCAAAATGTTTCTTCCTCTTTGTTGAAAATAATTTCGAAATAGTGTGGAATTGTGAAAATGCTTCTATTCTAGAAACATAATAAGAAATAAACAAATGAACATCGCTGTTTTGTTAAAAATATAGTTTTCTACAGTTTCGAAAATGTCTTCTTATTCTGAAATTTTTCCTCTGATATCTATTTATAAATTTTTTCTATATATATATTTGATCATGAAATAGAGAGAAGAAAATTATTTTTGTTATGAATTCATTTAATTTAGTATATAAGATATTTTAAGATCTTATAAGACAAAAATTTTTTACTTCTCTTAGCAGTTTTATACTTCATGAATACTATTAGGTATATTTCAAACTCTTTTTGCCTCATATACTTTGATATAGTTTATATTTGGAGGATCAAATTGCGATGCATTTTATGTAGTAATGTTTTATTAATCCTTCAATGATAGGTTTCTAAATTTTAAAGAAAAAAAAGAATAATTTTGACATGAGAAAGCACTTATAATTAAACAAATAAAATAGAATTTGAAACTGACTATATTTAAGGAAATGCCTACTGTGAAATGTATTTATATAATATAAAATTCTTTCCATTCAAAATATCTTCAATAAAAGTTTGAAAAGATTTTTGCAATTGCGAAAATGATTATATATCACACGCATTCTATTCTAATATTTTTTTAAATATATAATACTAGCCGCCTTTGGCGACCAGCTGGTTCACCATGAGTAATGCGTTCTAAAATTTCCAATTAAATCCCATATTCATTAGCCAAAATTTAAGAAATCGTTAAAGTTAAAAGATTCAGTTATTAGTAGTTAAAGAGTCGGTAACTTTATTCGGAAAAACTTTTTGAGTTTAATGCTCTAATAATTTATCAATTATGCTTCCAAAATATTAAAAATGTTTTTTTCGGTGATATTGCCAAAATGTTAAATGTTTTTTAAAGAAAGCGAAAAAGGTAAAAAATTATTGAATTAATGATACTGATAATGCAAACGATTATAGAAATATGCCATTAAGTCGGGATTTCAATGCATATCCTGTCTAAATTCAATCAGGTTGACTGTAAATAAAGATAATTTATGGAATTAATGATATAAATATTGCAAACGATTTCTTAGAACCCTTTGCCTTGCATTTATTTTTTTAAGAAGATATCACATTTTATATTTATGTTATTTTATCCAGTCACGTGCTGAAAGTTGTATTTCTTTAGATTTGATTTGCGATGATAGTTGTTGCTTTTTAATTTGAACTTCCGGCATTCTTTTATGTTATCCAGTCACGTGATAAAAACAGTTAAAATATTTCTTTAAAAATTCGTTAAAAATAGAAGCTTGCGTTATAAATTTAAAAAACTGATACCGTTAGAAAGCTAATTTTTTTATCTTTAAATTGATATAAAAATTATGTTTGTGCAATAATATTTTCGGAAGTTATAGCGGAAAAACGTCGAAATTTTGCTTAAATTTTAATTAATTCAAATTCTAATTAAAAATTCAAAAAAAGGGCTCCAAGGTGCACATTCCCGACCTCCAAGGTATACATGTACCAAATTTGGTAGCTGTAGGTCGAACGGTCTGGCCTGTAGAGCGCCAACACACACACACACGCACACACACACATTGAGCTTTATTATAAGTATAGACATCCAATGGTTTAAAGTTGAGCATTCATTTATAAATTTATTTAATTAAGTAGGGGATGTTGTTAATAACATTTAAAAAAATCCCTAGGAGTTTTGAAGTATTCTTTCTTCGCAGTTATATTTGTATAAATACACAGTTTCAAAACTCTAAGTCAAAAAAAAAAAAAATCTTCATAACATGCTAGGCTCATCGTGGCTTGATTTTTTTTTATTTAATTAACCCTTGCATTAGAGAAAGAATGGCCGTCATCACTCTGTCATTCTTACAGAACCTCTTTATAATACTAATCCCCCCCCGACCCTTTGTTTCAATTCATGCCTTTTTCATCCCTCATTTCGTAGTCTGTAGATGTCATGAAAGCCACACATACACATACATGAAAAAAGTGCTAAAATCCTCTTTTGTATTCCTTAAATACAGCTTATTCTTTCAAAAATATATTTTTCACCAAAATAGTGATTTCATCTTTTTTCAACATCAGTGTTTTTGTATTATAACGACATCAGCTCACGTAACTTGTTATATTTATATTGAAATCTTAGAATATATTATATACTCAGTTTTACATAACTTGTTATCTATCTATTTAAATCTCAGAATATATTTAAAAGTTGTTAGTAAAAAATGGTTAACTTAGCAATATGACCAATATATGTTATCAAATTAGAAATCAATTTCTTGTAATTAATGTGTGACTTTTATAAAATTAATTAAATAATTTCTCAACATTTATTGAAAATGACGGTCATTAATGTGGTAAATTAATTCCACGAGAGGGTGCTCAGCACTTCTTCCGGTGTTAATCAGCAGTCAAAGGGGAGAGGACAGAGAGAGTTCCCGACACCAAGGAATACGGACCGTCGACCGAGAAGGGTTGCGACCGGAAACCGTTGAGACATGATCCTCTTCAAAGGGCCGAAACTGGAATTCTTGTGTTACAGAAGTCATCAGCAAATGCTCAAGGTGCCACGCGTAGGTGGAAAAGAGCAACTCTTGTTATCTACTGTTCATCTCCAGGACATTGAAATTAATTCTTCATCAGTGAAACTTCATTGTAAAAATCATCTAATTTTAATCCTTCAATAAACCAATAGTAATCTAAACCAGTGGACTGATGAATTAGAACCCATCACACCCACATTAAATGTATCCTCGTTGCTTCAGCCTAGAAATTTGGAGATTATGTCCTAGTTCAGGTTTCGTTCTCTCCTTCTGACTTTAAGTTAAAACCAAGAGGTCGGTTTAAAGACACTGCTAATTCAAATTAGGATGAAAATACAACTTATCAGGCATTACTTAAACATATATTTTATAGTTGTCGTGTTATATTATTTCCCATACTCTCAGATGTAATATATGTTTAAAGTAAAATTATTTATTGAAAGCTCTGAATTTGCTTTTGATTACTCAAGATTTTAAGCATTTTTTAAAAAAGTGATAAATTTTTATTACACAAAAAATAGTTCAAGATGTTGTTGTTTTTATTAGAATCACTGATACAATAAAATTGGTAATATTCGATTTATGGAAAACGTAGAGCATACACATATTTTTTTCAATGAATGGAAAATTTTGTTTATTTATCAGCAAACTAGGAAAAAAATCAGCCTAGAAATTGTTAGAAATTTTTTATTTTAAGAGAAAGAAGAACTAGAAATAATACGGTTAAAAATTATTAAGGGACTGCATTATTTGTTAGCACTGTTGATTATTATGAAACAGTATTTGAGGGTCCATTTTACACGTTGTTCGCTTCAAAATTTTTCATTAGACCGTAGCAAAGGAAAATTTTTACTTTTTGTTTTGGAATACTCGTAAGTGTAAGGGATCGAAGATAGAATAAGAATAAAGTAATCTTTTTATAATAGCATTTTAGGTATGGACGCAAAAGTAAAGCAAATAAGATATTGAGTTTTATGACAATTTTTTAAAACACTTATTCGAAACAAAGTTTTGAAAAGAATAACCATGCTTTTGACAGAAGTGAAAAAATGCTCATATTACTTGGTATAGCCGCAATTGAACTTGTATCATTTAAATTTGAAATCCTTTACATTCTGAACATTGCCATTGGCCATATTGGAAAAAGTTCTATATTTTGCCAGAACTTCGATAGTAGCTAGTTAAATAAGTAGCAAATTAATGAGAATTAAGTTTAATCAATATAGTTATGAATGGATTAAAACTTTTGAATATTGTCACTTGACCGCCAAAATTCCTAAAAATTGTTTTAAGCTTTTAATGATGAAGACATCTTGTAAAGAAATAAGCTAGTTAGCGGGGAAAAATTAGTTCGTAATCTGAAGTACAATTTCACAAATGAATGCTTTAGAAAATAAATTTTAAAAGAAATATATATTTTTGGTCTGGGTGCACTCAGAACCCGATTATGCGAATTAAGAGTGTGGCATGTCTTCGTTCAAATACTGCAAATGATGGGGATTACTATAGAATATTGATAATTTGAAATAAAATATTCATAATAAAATTATTTGTTCAATATTATTTTTATTAATTTTATGTAAAATTGCTGAAACAAATTAATTAATAAAAATATAAATTTTAACAATTTTATAAAAATTATATTGTTAATAATTATTCATTTAATCATTATAATTTTTTAATCACTGCGTCTATACTTCTCTTCTTATCATAAATAGCTTCTACTAGCCAGTCCCATCATCATTAACCGGAAGTAAAGTTTAAATCTTTATTTTGTTTTTCCCCCAAAAAAATATTTTTCATTTTTGTAACAAGTTTGATGGGTTGTAAGTCATAAAAAAGTCCTGTTTCTTCTGCATTTAGAATGTTAGATGACCAATCAGGCTGAACAACTTTTTTTTCCGTTGATGTCCTGGCATAGGGGCAGAGCGTCATCCCTGTGACCTAGGCACCCTGACTTCAAGTCTCGGTTCGAGCAAAGCTGCTTCCTCCGTCCCATCTGTGGGATGCGTGAATGTGCCCTCCTGTAAAAAGGGGTTCTGCAAGTGAATGAGTGGTAAAGTCGTACTCTTGACCCTAGATGGCACTACTAAAGCAAGAAGCGCACCCAATCGGCTTTAATCGCTGTCTTTGTAACAGCAGGTTTGTTCAATGGCAAGTGCCACAAGAAACAACAGCAAAACTTTATTTTCCAATATTTTACAATATTTTCACTTACATCCACTTTTTCTCCTCGCACTTTCTTTTTTGGCTTGCCCGTGATATTTTTTCTTTAAACCATCAATCTAACCACTGTTTTAAGAAAAACCTTTCATATTTTGCTTTTCTGTAATTTGAAGGGCTTTATATATGATCAGAGCCGTACTAATGGCTACTTTCTTGGAATGAAATATAATGAACCATTCTACTAGATTAGATTAAAATACAAAAAGAGAAAAGTTTTTAATGACGTTCTGGTTTCGGCGTTTTTTCATCAGATTCTACACACACTTCTTTAGTATCTTTTCAATGTCTAATTTCTGTATCTAAGGTTGACGTGAATTCATTCTGCTAAAGCGTTTGAGATTCAATGTTCTGGTCAAATTCGCTTAAAATGTTTAATTTTTTTCTCAAATAACACATTTTTATTCCGACTAAATTAATTTATTTAACCCAAACAAACAACAACAAAAAAAACCGTTGAAATAATTCGTTGATTTTAGTAATATTATTCCTTAAAAGATTTTTTACTTTTAATTTAATCGGTGCAGAAATTAATTCGGTAAATAGGAAGCTATGTGATTTGCCTAATCACATAAGGAAAGGACCTAAAATTATTTAAAACTAGCCGCCTTTGGCGACCAGCTGGTTCGCCATGAGTAAAGCGTTCTAAAATGTTCAATTAAATCGCATATTCATTAGCCTTGAAGTAATTCCGGGCATTGATTGACCTGAAATTAATATTTTCTTTAATATGATGGACGAAAAGTTCTAGAAGTCCACCTTTGCTTAATAATATTCGTTAATTTTATAAATCAGTCAGTT
The DNA here is from genome assembly GCA_026543055.1 of Argiope trifasciata. Lineage (NCBI taxonomy): Eukaryota > Metazoa > Arthropoda > Arachnida > Araneae > Araneidae > Argiope > Argiope trifasciata. The sequence goes on from JAPMOQ010030116.1 coordinate 6,340, forward strand.
TTAACCATTGGTTATACTTCCAAAATATTAAAAAAAAAATTTCGATGATGTTGCCAAAATATTAAATATGTTTTTTTAAAGAAAGCGAGAAAGGGGAAAAAAGTATTGAATTAATGATACAGATATTGCTAACGATTACATAAATATGCCATTAAGTTGGGATTTCAATGCATATCCTGTCTAAATTCAATCAGGTTTATCGTAAATAAAGAAGATTTAATGAGTTAATGATATAGATATTGCAAACGATTTTAGAAATCTTTGCTTTGCATTTATTTTTTAAAGAAAATATCATATTTTATATTTCTTTTATTTTATCCAGTCACGTGCTGAAAGTTGCATTTCTGTAGATTTATTTTGCGATGATAATTTTTTTATTTGAACTTCCGGCATTGTTTTATTTTATCCAGTCACGTGCTAAAAAACATGGTTAAAATATTTCTTTAAAAATTCGTTAAAAATAGAAGCTTACGTTATACATTAAAACACTGATGCCATTAGAAGGCTTATTTTTTAATCTTTAAATTGATGTAAAAATCATGTTTATGCGATCATATTTTCGGAAGTTATAGCGGAAAAACGTCGAAATTTCGCCTTAATTTTAATTAATTCAAATTCTAATTAAAAATTCAAAAAAAGGGCTCCAAGGTGCACATTCCGGACCTCCAAGGTATACATGTACCAAATTTGGTAGCTCTAGGTCCAACGGTCTGACCTGTAGAGCGCCAACACACACACACACACGCCCACACACACACACATTGAGCTTTATTATAAGTATAGATAATACTCTGCATTATAATATTAAATACAAAATTCTAACCATAGTTGTTATATCTATAATTGACGGAATATATTGATAGATTTTGCTCAAAATTGAATAAAGTCAACAATTCCGGTATGAAAAGTATATACAAAATTTCACAAGTCTAGTTTTAGATTATCATATTCTTAGGCCTTTCCTAAATATAATTAGAAAACTAAAGAATGTTGTCTCTCCACAATTTTCTCGTAAACACATAATAAAAATATTTATCCCCATCTTTAATCATTATAAATATTTGTCTTGGAAAAAGTCATGAACAGCAAGAGATTTAAATTTATTTTTGGCTTAATTTTACAGTGTTGCGTTTTGTAATTTTTGTTATGCACTGAAAAATCGTGAATGTGCATTTCGCACACCTTGTTTCTCAACTGAATGAAACCGAAATTTGTTATGAAACTGCAATTTTAGCTGTAGGAATTGCGCTTTTGAGCTAACACGTTTATATACGAGTGACAGTACAAATAAAAAATGGTCAAGCTCTTGACAGATTTGGCTCAATATTTTACACGAATCTATATTTTAGATATTAAATCTGTGTAGAAAATTTCTAAGTTAGGGTATTTGATGCTCAAAATTTTATAGAAATCTAAAGGCGACATTCAGATGTTATCCTTTTTAAACAAAACATTTTTGAATTATCTTGGTCATAAACACACGTAATTCTAAAAATGTGCTTTTTTAGATAGAAGGAAATCTGAAATGTGGAGATTCATTAAAATCTCGCTTTCGATTTATTTGATAATTTTAATACAGCCTCTTCATTCAAGAAAAAGTAGTATTACATTCCAAAAATTGTGAACTACATGACAAAACAAATGCAATTACTCAATTTGTTAAATTCAGAAAATGTATTTCAAACAGCTATTCAAGGAATTTCAATGAAATATTCTAAGAAAATAACCTGCATTAAACTATTTTTGATCGTATACATTTAAGAAATATTAGGAAGAAAGATCAATATTCGAAATCTGAATGTTAATCTATGGAATGATGATCCAAAATTTTAGAAATCTTGACATGTTTCGATTTTTGGTGAAATCGAAACTTTCTAATCACGTGTCAAAAACAGAAAGAAATCAGTCTACTGAATGAATGAAGAGATAGACAGAGAGGCGGAGAGATATGGATTTTAAATGAAAGTGGATGGATTTGAAACATAAGCAACATTTAAAAATAGAAACAAATCGTCATGAGAGGATAAAAATGAATCAATTTATTCCATTAAATAAACATGTTACAAGGCATCCTCTAATATTTTTAAGACCCTTTTTTATTTTAATATTTCCAATTATTATAATAGAAATGATAGAATGCTATGCATGAGATTGTAATAAAAATTACGAGTCAAATAGCAGCTAACGTTTATTTTAAATGAAAAATTATTGGTAAATTTTTGATTCTATTTTTAATTTCAGCAACAGTGTGAATAGAGTTGAATGTTCTTCTTTGTGGAAAAGTATTATAATACTGCTATCTTTTTGGTTGATTTAAATCCTAAGTTATAATTACTAATTAGCATTATTTTTAAAAAGTCTGAAAAATACTTTAATGCAATTAACAAAAACTAATCTGATTCGAATTTAACTAGGCAAGCGAGCAAAAATCATCTCAATTTCACTTCACCCTACGGTGAATTGCACATTGAGCGCGCCATGCGCAAGAGCATGCGCTATTCCTTGAGTTCGAGCGTGGCCATTTTACAGCTGAACTGTGACTCACGTGAGCCCACAGTGTTGATTGTTATTTAGGAATTTTTTTAAAAAATTTCTTAAGGGGGACTTTTTTTTAGCAGATTTGAGATCGAACGTCGCCCAAAAATGGATGCAAATAAACTTATCGAAATTCTTCGAGCCACTATGGATCCTAATCAGAGAGAGGCTGCAGAAAAACAATTAGAACAAGTAGGTGCATTTTGCCGGTGTTTCTGATTCTGGAATATAATTTTATGCCTGAAATTAATAATCACTAACTCATGCTGTTGCAATGATTTTACAGTTTATCTGTGAGATTGTTGTGACTTATATTAAACGCAAATGTAGAAAAAAAAAGTTTCATTATTGAGATGTCGTGATCAGGCCTAGTCGTTTGAGCTAGTGTCACGTTGTATTTATGAATCTATTAAGAAATCTCATGTTGATGATTATTTTATTCTTTTTCGGTTTCAGATGTTAAATGATCGTTTTGCTTTATTTCTTTCAACAATTGCAAAGCTTTTTGTATGGAAAGAATGTTAAATAACATTCAAATTATGAAAATGTGATTAGCAACAGATGACTCATACAGAATTTATGAAGTTTGTCTCAGAAAATTATCGAATACTTGTCCTGTACCTAAACTTATCATACAACCCAAATATTGTCATTTAATAATTTTTTTCTCTACTTAATTTATTGATGACATTGACGGTGGTTTAGATTACAATTTGAAAAGATCACGTTTTCAGTTCTATACTCCTTACAAGGTTAGAATTCTTGAAATAGTAGCTTTGAACTCATCTGTTTAATTTCTGAAGTGCTGCATTTTTGAATAATTTCAGTATTAGTTTTCTTAATTATGAATATTCAATCGATTTGAAAATAAAATGAATTGTTGAAATGGAAACTGTCATTATACATTAGCTGTAAAAATACCACATGATTATCCAGTTTTTGCTTATTACTTAAAATTAGTTTATCACTTGTTGAAACAAACTTAACTTGCCGTATTTTAAAAAATTTTCGTGGATTATTTTTTTTAATGTTAATGTGGAAAAGATGTCTTGAAAAGAGAAAAGGGAAATAAAATAAGTGATCTAGAAATATAAGTGTTTATATTCCCATCTAAACTAATTTTACTAAATATCCTTTTTAAGCATACCAAGTTATTGACTTTTCAATATTTGTGTGATATAATTTTCTCATTTAGTGCAGTAAAAGACTTCTATATAAATTGGTGAACTATCATTTTATTTGCTTCTCATCATTCATTTCAATTAAATTCTTTATAATTGTTCCTTTTTTATGTACTTAAATCTGAGGCCTTTCTTTTGATAATTAACTTAACAGATCATTTTTAAAACTTTTTTTTTTTTGAAAAAAAGTGTGTGTAGTGTACTTGTAATGACTATCTTTGAGGATATAAATAGATCCATCCTTACCAGAAGAATTTAGAGTGTCAAATATAGATGCATTTTAAAAAATTTTGACTTTTCTTAGTGAGGAGTTGTGTGTGTAGGTGGGACTCTATTGAAATGCCAATCAATGCTTGTTTATAAAATACTGTAAACTTGATCCTTAACTCTTGCAATAATATATGTATATAATTTAAATTTTTTTTAGCTATGGGGAAAAAAAACTGATATTATCTAAAAATTTCTTGTAGTGTTTTCTTGAGTGTTGAATCTAAGAATATTCAGCAACTTCTAAATATCTTAATATTTGAAAATACCTAATTTTGGGGAAAAAATTTAAGTTGATTATTTTTTTAGATTTTTACATATTTTATACTATGCATTTACTGGCTACCTTCTATTGAATAAGATTTTCTTTCCATAATATGTAGATATGTCAGATTATAATGTTAAGAATACAAATTTGTCTTTCAACAACATTCAGAGCTGAAAGTAATAAAAATTTTATGACAGCAACCATGTAATAAGTTCTTTTAAAAGAAAGTAAATAGTATATTTTTCTATACCTGCTTTGAATATGTCATTACTTGAGGCTTTATAATGAAATCTTTGAGCTGTGAAATGTAAGAGAGATCTATCTTTGCTTATTATGAGATTTGCTGAATTTAAATTTAAGATTTTCTTATGTTCAATACTTAATGTTACTTAAAATGAAGGGATATGTAATTATTTAAGATTTATTATTATTTATTTTGATAAATACAGTTTAATAGCTGATATAACGAATTGTTTTTTAATAAATATTGCCAATTTTAAATATCTGAAAGACATATAGCATTCTTGCATTTAATGTAAATTAATCTAGATTTTAAAAAGCAATATTGAATTACTGAAATAGTAGAAGTTAATTCTAAATATATAATTTTTGTTCGTACTAGTTTGATAATCAATTATTTAAATACTTTTTTTATTTTATTTCGTGAGATCTTTAGCACTGATATTTTCTTTTTTCAAGAGAAAGATTTATAATATGCTTCTTTATATGGTTTGGTTGAGTCTTGGATATAATAAAGTAATTGTTTTAAAGATTCTTTTACTTAATTACTAATGCAAGTAAGACGTCATTTCAGTAAACATGAATTTGTGTTAAACCGCATGTATTACCTAAAGACATCATTTTCAGAGAAGTTTACTACATCCTTATTAAATATTCCAGAGATTGCCATTTATGATTATTTAATATTTCATAAATATATAAATTTTTCTTTATTTAACCAAGTCATATATTTTTGCATTAATAATATTTAATGTTAAAACTAGATTTAGTACCTATTTAATACTTATAAATGCTTAATATTCTTGTAATGTATATATGAGAACTAAAAATTTTAACAAACTATTGCAATAGGGATTTTTGGTTTGTTATTTTAAGAATTTATTAAATATTTGTTCTATAAAGTTTTCATTCACATTAATACGATGGTTATTAAGTTTAGTACCAACTGTAATTGGTATTGTTTAATTTGTTGCACAAATGGCATGTCACTAGATTCAAAATGTTTTACTGTTATCATTGGCTCATTACTTCTGTTTTGAAATGAAATTACATTTTCTGCCTTCTTTATTGCCAACTATAATTATTATATTGTGTAAACAATTATGTGTACTTAAAAGAAAGGTTTCTCAGTTTTATATCTTGTATATATTTGATCATATTTAATTTAATATTTATTTCCTTTTGTAGGTTCACAAAATTATTGGCTTTGCACCTTCACTACTTCAAGTGGTGATGATGAACACAGTAGAGCTTCCTGTGAGACAAGCTGGCGTCATTTACTTGAAGAATATGATAGCTCAATTTTGGCAAGACAAAGAACAAGAACCAGGAAAGCCATTGGTTTTTTCCATACATGAACAAGACCGAGCCATGATAAGAGACTCCATTGTGGATGCCCTTGTTTATGCTGCAGATCTCATTAGGTATCAATTCATATTTTTATATATTGTTGTTTACACGACATAAATGTTTGACATAGCATATATCTGCACATTAGCATCATAACATAAGTATGCACATGGCATAAAAAGTTATTAATTATTGATATCATATTTTACTTGATGTATTAGAAATGTACAGATGTGTTTGTATTAAAAAAACTATGATACTTTATATAAAATGATCACTTATTTTCCAAAGGGTAAGAAAAAAAAACAAAAAACACCTGTCTTTTTTTCCTATTATATGTCTTTTACTCTAAAAATGCTATATTCTCTTTGATAAATTATGTATTATATCTGCTAGAGAATGATTTATTCTAAAGCTGAGCTTCTTAAGAATCTAGCTCAAACTTGGATAGCTTAAATATTTGAAATGTAGCCCCATTTATTTCAAAAAGGTTCTATTAATACTATATCAGTAATTCTTTAATAACAAGTAAATAAAATGTTAAGTGTTAAAGTTTCAATTTTTTTAAAAAATTAATTTCCAGATTTCAAAAAATTTGCTTAGTTAAAGATTGTATCAGACTATTTTCTACCTAAATTAAGGGGCTTTATTAAAAAGATGAGGAACTCATATTTTTAGAGTCTAGAATTTTTTTTCTTTATATATGTTGCAATGTTCTTGGAGGAAGGAAACTGGCGATCCAAACAAGCAACAGGTGGGCTTAGGTCTCAAGGTGGGTGGGTGGTTGCATGATTGCTATTTCAATCCTTGAAAGGACTTTCAAGGATTGCATTCCATATCATTAATTTTTGCATAATTGTTTGTGAACCTCTCCCAAAATTAATTCGGGAAATAAGTTAGTGAATGAAATTCGTAAATTGCATTCAATTTTATATTTGCTGTAAAAATATTTATTAAATGATAAATTAATTCAATGTAAAAGAAAAATCATAAAAAAGAAGAAACTCTGCTCTTTGTATTAAAAGGAATACATTAATATTTATATGTGTAATATCATAAAAGATATACTTTTGATTTAAAAACCGAAGGGGTCTTTTGTTGTTGTTTCCCAGATACTAAAAGGTACTTTTTTTCTTGCTGTTAAGGGGAAACATATTTAAATTACAGTTCAGTTATGCTTCAGTTTGGAAATTGTTGTCTAGTATTATTTGTATTTGTGATATCCATTTCGTGTCTTCTTTTTGTCTTGTAATTCCTAATACTTGAATTGAGTATACACTTACCGCCGAAAGTCTGCGTACAAGCAATAGATGCTTGGTGTTAATGTAGCGATTCGTACTTGAATTAAATATTTCTTAATAAACTATGGATTTTTAGATACCTCAAATAAAACACATTTTAATAGTAGTCTGTAACAATCACTTGAAAGTTACAAAATAAAATACAAACTATACATACATTAAAAAAGAGAAACCACATGCACCAGAAGTCAGCGTACACTTTCAAAAAAGTTAATAAATGATCATTGTTTTCCAAAATTTAGTATCTGGTTGGATAGCCTTTTCTTTTTATGACTTCTCTCAATCTGTTTGACATCGATTGAATAAGTTTCGACGTCTCTTCTGAAGTTATTTTTTCCTATTCTTCTTTCATAATAGATTTTAGCATTTCTTTGGATGTTATGTGATGTTCTCTTATTCTTCGTTCAAGCAAATCCCACAAATGTTCAATGGATTTAGGTCTGGGGACTGGGGAGGTGTGTGCAGTTGATTTGGTACATGGTACAGAAGCCTTAACCTCACAATTTGAGCCGTATGTTTTGGGTCATTGTCTTGCTGGAAAAAATAATCTTTGTTCAATCCAAGTTTCTGGGCACTTTGTTTAAGGTTTCTTTTCAATATGTTCAAGTAATCAAATTTATTCATTGTCGATTCAATAAACTCAAGATTACCAACCCCACTGCTTCCCATTCACCCCCAAACCATAACCCCTCCTCCTCCATGTTTGACAGTTGGAAGATTTTTTTTATTGAGCTCTGTACCAGGTTTCCTCCAGACATATTTTCTTCCTTTTATTCCAAAAATGCAAAATTTGCTTTCATCTGAAAAAATTACCTTATTCCAGAAATCCTGAGTCTTATCCAAATGTTCTTTTGCGAACGCAATTCTTTTTGCTCTGTTCACTGGGGAAACGTATGGTTTCTTCCTTGCAACCCTAGCATGAAAATCGTAGTGTAGTTAAACTAACTATTTTTTGGAATCTCTCAGCAACACTTTGTGCTATTTTTGATGTTGACAATCCAGGATCTTTTTTTTACAGACAGAATTACAAAGCGGGTCTCTCGAAGCGTCAGTGCAGTTGGATGGCCAGATCTCGGTTTTGATATTAGAACACCCGTTAATTTATAGTTGTTAATAACTTTCTGTATCGAGGAATGTCTCCTATTAACTGACTCAGCAATTGTTCTGAGTGATTTCCCTGATTTCCAAAGATTTACTATAATCTTTCTTTCATTAACACTTATCTCTTTTCTTTTACCTGTCATGTCTTCAAGAAAAAGATTCACAGCAAAAATCGAACATCAGTTTTTAGAAGAATTCAAACTTACTTTGAAATTGAGGCTTGAGATAATAAACGTACAGCAAATGATCGGAGAATTCTCTCCTTTTTTAGTGTACGCTTACTTTTGGCGAGGCGTTTGGAATTCATTTGGCAAGTATTCTTACAATTTGGGACAAATTTGCTTATTTTTTTAATTAATTGAAGTACATTATTTTAATGAATGAATTGGAGATGTATCGCTTTTTTCCACACATGAAATTATAGCAGGGGTGTTTGTGCTCCAGGGAAACCCTGGAATTCCGGGGATCATCGTTCAAAAGGTAGTAGGAATAATAATGCATTATTTATTTTGATCTGGGTAATTTTGTTTGCTTTGAAAGCAGAAAACGCAAGGTCAGTGTGTGTGGTGAAAACTTTTCCTTTCTTTCTCCAAAGGCAGTGATAATGCGTGAAAAGGGGGAAAAAACTTCTTTTTTGTCCTTTCCTTATTGCGAGTTATGACTCATTCCCCGGTTCTCGGACATTCTCTTCTGGATTCTTTTCGGCAAGTAGGCGCGGCTGAAAAAAAAGGGAGAGACTTTGTTCGACCAGACGTGCGATCATTTCTCGATATAAATAGTGATATACAATTAGAAGGTGTCCGGAATGCATTTAGGCGGAATTGGACTGAACGGAGAGATGGTAATGGGGATACCATCGGCACATGGTGCAAGAAAATAAATGTTGCTGGACAAGCATATTTTGTTTTTTGTTACTCACTGCGGAAGTATGGTGGGGAAGGATTCAAGGCTTTCACAAATCATTCTAAAACTGTGATGCACATAAAATTTTCAAAGTGCATTAGACATTCAATGACTTTAAGTAATTATGCTAATTCAAAAAATACTGATGACTTACTGGAGACTGATGCTCGGCCATTGGATATAGTGACAAGAAAAGCACGCCAAGAGATATTAATAACTTCGTTTATCGCCGAGAATTCTCTTTCTGTGAATGTAGCTCCCAATTTAATTGAACTTTGCAAACTGTTGAGCCGCGATCAGACGGCACTAAACTCGTTGGAAATGACCAGGACTACTGCATGTTATAAGATGAAATATAGGCTCGCAAAAATTATTAAGGAAAATATCATTAAAACTTTAAAGGAGACTCCATTTTCTCTAAATTTGGATGAAAGTACTAGCAATGCTCAAGAAAGTATACTGGCAATATTGGTGCAGTTTTATGACTACAATCAAAATGAAGTTGTAGTTCATCATTTTGCATTTCTAAATATGGAATCTTGCAATTCAGAAGCTGTTTTTAAAGCAGTTGTTAATACTATTGAAGATAATAATATTCCATGGGCAAACTTAATTAGTGTATTAATGGATTCATGTAACACTATGCATGGGAAAAAAAAGGGTGTTGAAACCAGACTACGATCAAACAAAGCACCCCACTTATTTGTAGATATTGATGGTGACACATGTCACACAGCTAAAACAAAACTTTATTGCATATGGCATTATATTCAGCAGTATTACCAGAGTTCAACACATGTATTAAATTATTTGAAACAAAAAAAAACAATGCTTCATTTAATACATTCCAGTATTTATAAATTGATGGCAAAATTTTTCTCTTTTTTTTATGAAGCCAGAAAATATAGAGTGCACATCTTATAATGATTTATTAAGGGTTGATGTCACAAATCCAGAATTCCATCTACCTAGCAAAGTAATATTTACTGGTGCAGAAGCTTCCACTCTCCTGAAGAAATTATCAAAAAATCATCCAATAGCAAAAGAATTCCAAATTTCTCTGATGAAAGCTTATACTAATACAGCACAGCATATGAAACAGAAATTATCCCTTAAAAATTCATATCTAATTAGTTTTACAGCATTAGATCCAGAGCTAAGAGGTAAAAACAGTACAATATTAGCTTTTGAAAAATTATCATCTTTTATATCCCATATTTTTAGTGATAATGAAAAGTCAAAAGTAGAAGCTGAAATAAGGTTATACCAGAGTGATATTGATATCACCAAAGAAATGCTCTACACATCGGATGAAAGTGGAAATCAAGTCAAGTGTACAATTGATTAATATTGGTCTAAAGTTTTTAATTTAAAAGATGATTTCACAAATGATTATAAGTATCCTATATTGGCTAAATTGGTCAAAGCCTGCCTTAGCTGCTTCCATGGCCCATGAGTGGAAAGTGCATTCAACTTAATGGATACTCATGTCACTGACTATGGAACCTCTCTTAGATTGATTCCCTAGATGCAGTGCAGACTATTAAATATGATTTAACGGCTTCTAAAGAAACCTCATGTGAAAAATTTGGCTCAAAAAATCCAATGACTGATCCAATTCACAAAGATCTCTTACTGAATATGAACAGAAGTTGGAAATCATATCAAGAGGACTTAAAAACATATATTTCAGATGAGTCACTTATAAAAGTCTGTGAAAAACCTTCTACATTAGAAGAAAAGCAAACTGCTTCTACCTCTGCATGTGCAGTTCTCGAGAAAATTTCTTCAACTGTAAATGAGAAAAATAAAAGTCAACCTTCCTGCAATTATGAAGTTCACCACAAAAGAAAGACAAGCCCACAAACATCAGAAAATAAAAAAAGCAGCAGAAATTAGATAATTTTTTTAAAGAATTAATTCAGGTAATTTAAAACATTTACATAAAATGTAGTAGTTTACATGTTTATTAATTTTGCAAAAAAAGTAATTCATTGAACTTTTATAATTAGGCCATTCAATACTTCATAATTGTAATTTTTCATTTCTCCCCCCCCCCCCTTCTCAAAACTCCAAAATGTCGGTAGTAAGTCCGTAAAAGTTTCAGGGGATTTTTTGGGGTCCCACAAACACCCCTGTTGTAGATATTTTAGCATGAATAGAGAAGAATGTTCTCTGTACGCAGACTTTCGGCGGAAAGTGTATTTCTACTCGAGTAGTAAATCTCTATTAATGTTGTTAATTATTCTCTGTCATCTATAATGAGTTATAAGAAATTGATGGCAAAATGTCTAAAAAAGAAATCAAGAAAAATCTCCATGTTGTTTTTCATGTGCATAATTTGGTGTATTTTGTTATTGATATATGAAATATATTATGGAAATTTTTTAACCTTGCATTTAACTAGTAGTACAAGATTGTGCAATGTTTATTGAAACAACTAATTTAATATTCTGTCATCTGTTTTATGTAAATATATTTTTTCCATAAATTTGCTATTTTATTCAGCTAACATTTATTTTGATGCTTTAATTTTTTTTTTTTTTTTTTTTTTTGAATTTAATCTAAAATGGTAACATGGAATTTTATTGACTGTTCTTTCCTCTGAAATTAAGATTGTGCCACTTCTTTGTAAGGGAAACCCTTTCATTTATTCCTGCTGCTGTAAACCTTTGAACAGTTTAGTATGAAGGGTATTTTTGAATATGAAAAATTAACAATTAAATCCTTAAATTTGTATGTGAAAGCCATATTTATGCAGCACTCATTTGTATTTTATTAAATGAAAATAAATCTTGTTAAATTGGAGGCATCATTTTGTATAATATTCAGAATGGACTTAATTTGTTCAAATTAGAATATGTAGAATTAGCGACTCCATGTTGTTACAATTCAAGTATATCAAAGATTTTAGTTTCTTTTTAAAAGTCAGTAATTTTGTCTTAAAAATAACACAAAGCTTTTTTTTTCCCCCTTTTTCTTTTGAAGTACATTTTTGGTTAAATATAAAAGTTTGAAAAATAGAGCAAATTCTTTGCATTAAGTGGATAAAAAACATGTGGTTTAGTTTCTATTGTAATGTATAATAAGTGTGTAATTTGCTTTTTTTATTTAATAGGGTGCAGCTAGCAGTATGTGTGAGCAATATTGTTAAACATGACTTTCCTGGAAAATGGACTGGAATAGTTGATAAAATATCTGTCTACCTTCAAATGAATGACACAAATGTATGCATGGGAGCCTTACTTTGCCTCTACCAGTTGGTCAAGAATTTTGAGTAAGTATATATCATTTTCCTAAATATTTTGAACTTGAGAATATGTATAAACAAACATTTCTGCAGAAAATCATAAGAATTTCATTTTGAAGTATTTGCAGATAAATGAGCACAAGAACTATTTTCAGATTTGCTTCTTAGTTTAATGTCTATTAATTTATAAAGGATAATATTACTCAGGTAAGTAGTGAAAAAATTTCAGTTGGAATTTTTCTTAAACAAAAAATCTGCTTTAATTAGTGCAGGCATCGACAAGAAATGTTGGAACTCTAACCTCTGTGTATTCTTATCTATTGTGTGAATATTTGTATGCTTTTAAAAAATTTCTTTTTTGAACAAGTGAGTCATGAAAATATTTCAACCACTATTTTAGCAGTATGCCTTAATGTATGCTTTTTGGGACTAATGTATTAAAATAGTCTTAAGGTTGTAATGTATTAATAAATATTTAATAGTCTTTGGGGGGGTATGGATTTTCAAAAAGATATCTGTTTTCATATGTTTATCTTGATTTCCAAAAATCAAAATCTAAAAGTAATATGCTCAAATTTATTTATTTAGTTTTATTCATTATAATGTAAATAAACAGAAATGATAGCAGTATGATTTTGTTTCCTCCAAATAATTTGTTTAGAACATAGTGTTTTAGAACATGTTTTTATTATTAATATAAAAATATTATAATTTTTAATATATTATAACTATGAATGGTGTTTTAAAATATTAAATTTGAATGGTGTTTTTTCCCCCCTACATTTTCTCGTTATCTCTTTAAGAAACTTACTTGCTTCTGTCAACCAATTAATTCTTTACAGTCTTTTCTATTGTTAGATTTGCCATATTTGCTTGACATTGAATGGAACCTTTAAATGTTAAATAAATAAAATGATTTAATTTACTCTGATAAAAAAAATCAAAAGTTTCTTTAGTTGAATTGAAAATAAACATATAGAATAATAACAACAAAATAAGTTGCAAGTCTAACGCCTTATGATTGAATCATCAAGCTAATTTTACTGTCCTTTTCCTTTACATGGTTACAATTAAATGCAAGTTGTTTTAAAATTATGATAAATTGAAATTACACAGCTACTCTTTTTTGTCGAATTATGTTAGACATTAAGCGAAATATTCTTCCTGGTTTTGCATTGAAATCCAGAATGTCAAGTATGCATTCACGTAGCTTTCTTGTGTTTGACTTCTGATTAATATAATTTGTATCAGCTATGACTTCTGATTAATATAATTTGTATCAGTTAATTCTTTGCTATATTTAATTTTATATCTGCATTGCAATTTTAGTTGGCATTACATTTCTTTAAGTAATTTTTCAAAAATACTAGCTTGTTTGCCAATATTAGTATTTATTTGTAAATATGTAATACTTCTTGCATACAGCCAACCACCCTGCCACCACTGAATGCAGCAGTTTTTACAGGATGTAAATATGTAATACTATGTTCTGTTTTTCATTCATAATTTGTTTTAGTTTTTTGGAAAGCAGAGTCTGCATTGCTTAGGGTTTTGATATTCCCAATTTCATTCACAATATTCAGTATGCTGTTTCAACAAAATTTTGAAGAAAGTAGAACTAAATAGTGAAATATGTTGATAATCCCACATATATAAAATATATGCCAGTCCTATCTATTATATGTATAAAACATGCACTATATATGTAATAGATAGAACTATTTATGCACTCACTGAAGGTGGATAGAAATCAGTGACAGATTGGCAATCAAAGAGATGATTTTTGCATTGAAAATGGATCAGAGCAACGTTTTTTACTTCTACAGTAAAAGCCCATTATTACCCCTTGAACATTCTCATTGGTGATTTACTATTTGTGCATAGTTTCAAACGTTGCCTCTTACTGAGAGAAATTGCTCATATATAAATGTAATCTTTGTATTTATATATGTTTGGGATTTCTGGAGGGCAAGGAATCCACAATTTAATCATGGGAGAACATTTATACTATGTTACGATATTTGATTATTAAAAGATATAACATATATTCAATTAAAAAATGTAATAATTGGTAAAATTTATATAGTTTATGAGAAATATGCCTGCACCTGCAAATTTGGAGATTGTCTACCATTATTTTAGTAAATTAATGTTTTAAGTTATGATTATGCTATTTTAAAAAGAGTCTTTTTGTAGTTGACTTGTATTCAAATTGTAATCAACCTGAATAATTTTTTTCTGCATATTTTTGCAATCTGTGTTTGTTAATTTTTTTATATTCTTTATTATACAAAAAAATTCTATAATTAGTTTGCTTGAAACATACTATTGGTTTTGGGGTTTTTCCCTTTTTTTTAACATTGAATAAGTTGACAGCAGATAATATCATCTTCAACAACATTTAAGAATAAAAATCTATACTAAGATGTTTAAAGTAAAGGACAAGAATCCTAACATGGGTTACTTTAGAAAATAGGGTACTTTGTCCATTAGCCGGGTGCAATGAGAAATTGCCAATTAATATAGAATTAGAATAGAATGCCAAATTTCTTACATTTGTCTGCTCTGGTTGGCAACATGGCTTGCATTTGGTTCACATTGGTGACATTTGCGTCTGGATCTGAATTTCTGGCACAAAATCCTGATATAGTATATACTGCTCCGAAACAGCGTAACATTTGCATCTGGATATCGGAAAGTACCAAAAATAAGAATAAAGGAATTGAAAGAATAAGTTTCCTTTACTAATTATCATTTAAATGGAATGACTGAGATTCTATTAAAGGCTGTTAATCTAAAAAGCTTATTTGCTTTGATTAACAGATACAAGAATTCTGAAGAACGAGGACCTCTGAATGAAGCAATGAACATGCTTCTGCCTATGATCTATCAGCGTTGTGTTCAATTAGTTCATGATCCCTCAGAAGTATCTGCTCTACTCCAGAAACAGATTCTAAAGATTTTCTTTGCTCTCATCCAGTACTTCTTACCCCTCAATCTCATCACAAAGGATATCTTCTCACAGTGGATGGAATTGCTTAGAAATGTTGTAGACAGGCCAATACCAGAGGTGATTTTTTTTCTGTTATAAATTTACGAGACGAAAAGCATTAAAGGGCTTTTTCTTATGTGCGTATGATATCATATGAAGTGAATATAATTTTTAAGGCAGGTAAATAAGAATAATAATTTGAGCTCATTTAATTTTTCGTTACTAATGAGTGAAAACCTAGTAATGTTGTAATATTTATGAATTTGCTTACAATATAAAAAGATATTTTGTTTCCACTTTTAATGTCAAAAATAAATCTCTCTTATAAAGTAAATTATTTTTACAAGAGGGTTTAAACAAAATTTTACAAACTTCTAATTTCTAATAATTTTAAAAGATTAATTTTCATTAAAGCTATTTTAGCAGTATTTTTATTTTCTTTTGTACTGAAAATGGTTGGAAAATATGACAGAATTTCTCCTCCGTACAAAGTTAACTTTTGCAATTAAATCATTTAAAATAAAGCTAGTCTTTTTGAAGATAAAATTCCATAAGAAAAATAATTCAATTTCATATTTGAGAGAGAGTATTGAAAATACATTTCTTTGAAAGTATTGAAAATACATTTCTTTG
>JAPMOQ010030116.1:22370-66255 GCA_026543055.1 Argiope trifasciata
GTATTGAAAATACATTTCTTTGAAAGTATTGAAAATACATTTCTTTGTGTACTGACCTTATTATTGGATTATTGGAAATGAAATATTGGTTGCAAGATATACTATGGTGTTGAATTAAAAAAATGTAATTAATTCACTGCATATATATAATATATATTATTCTACTTAGCAAACCACTACATATGATGAAGAGGAACTTGCTGAACTTTCTTGGTGGAAGTGCAAAAAGTGGGCTCTACACATCCTTACTAGGGTTTTTGAAAGGTTAGTATTTTTACTTTATTTTTTACCTGGCATTTCTTTGTTTTATTTGAGGATTAGGGAAATTCTGGTGGACCAATAAAATTCATAATGATAAATAGTTGTTTAGTCTCTCTTGCAGTATTGATATATAATATCAGCACCTGTAAAATACTAGAAAGAAAGCAATATTAAAAAGGAGTAGCGATTCTCTTTCTGATTGAAAGATTTAATTATAAAATTTAAAGAAGTATTAAGTATTTGTTTACAAAATTTGTGGAAATTATTGGAAATCCTAGTTTTAAACAGCTAATATGATTTCTACCGAAAGTTTATTTATCAGTAATTCGGATCATCTTATTCACAATTTATATTGTCATTATAAAGTATCATAATTTAAATCTAGGATTAAAAAAGCATTTAAAAAATTATAAATGTTGGATTCAAAATAACTCATTAGTCTTTGAGACATGGAGATTATAAAATATCTTTTTATTATATAGTATTTTATTTAACAGTGTATTTGAAAAAGTTTGTGATAATTTTTTCATTCTAATATGAAAAATCATTTAAAACAAACATTTAAATTCTGATTGTCAAAAGTATGCAATTTTCGGTTCTTTTCCATTATACCGGCGCAGCCGAAAAATCGCCAATAATGATGCAACCAACGCCAAACGGAATATTGATGGCGGTAATTTTTTGCTGATATATTTTTAAAGTCGTGCCATATTGTCGCCTGCGCAAAAATGGTAACTGTGTGCTGTCGCCAAAAAGTCTGCTTGGCAAGATTTGCGCCGATATTATGGAAAAGTACCCAATTTTGCTTTTTAGTCTGACTTTCTAGGCAACAATACTTCCTAAAAGAGTGTTAAGCTTAAGCAAGTCATCAAGGTTGTTTTTTAAGTAAATCTTTTCCTTAATGAAAACATTTTCATAAAACTAAGAGTATGTATCAAAATATTAATATGTTAAAAGATAAATGCACCCCATCTCTATGTCGTGTATGTGCATTAAACTATTGTTACATTATTTATTTAGCATTGTTTTTAATTCCTATTCCTAGGGAACATTTCTTGATTTTCCTTTCCAACCTTTATTGAAAGTGTATAAAAAATTTTGTGAGCCTCTGCAAATGAAGTCAAATTTAATTGATATCAAAATCCTGGTACCTAATTGGAAATCCAATTGTAAAAATAGTTTATTTAACAAGTAAAATGTATTAATTTAAATCGAAGTAATATTTTATAAAATTTAGAAACCAAAAGAAGGAATTGCTAATTATTTTTGAGACATTTTTGCATGGTCAATGCTTTAAATAACTCTCTCTCCCTCTCTCTCTTTATATATAAATATATACTATTTACTTTTCATTTTCGTATGTTAACAGCATTATTGTAAGCATTAACTTATTATTTTGGGATTTATTTATTAATATGAATGACAATTTTTGAAATTATATTTTTAAAAAAATACTTCCATTTTTTCCTCTCAGATATGGCAGTCCTGATAGTGTATCCCCTGAATATCAGGAGTTTTCCAAATATTATCTGAAAACATATACAGCTGGCATATTGGAGGTTCTTTTGAAATTGTTAGATCAATACAGACAGAAAGTATTTGTATCACCTCGAGTTTTGCAGCTTGCTCTCAATTATATTAATGAGGCGTAAGTATAGTGCACATAATATTTCCATCTTAAAATCATAAGTAAACTAAAGATATATTTAGTCAGTTTTACAACATACAATTCATCTTTGTTTCCTGGAAACAAATATGTTTGTTTGTATTTATTTTGAATATATTCATTGAATCTTTAAGAGATTTTCTCTACAGCAAATATTATTTGTTAAGGAATCTACATTTTTGATGACTATTTGTTTAAAGATTCAATGGATCTTTAGATTTTCTTTACAGCAAATATTTACTTAGTAAATCATTTTTTGAGAAAGTGATTAAAAAATATACAAATAAACCTACCCAATAAAAGCAAGATTTATTAAAAAAATATTTTTTAATTTGAATTGTAATATAATTTTTTTCAAATATAAGAAATATTTATAATTCCTTTATACTGATTTTTGAAGTGAAGTGATAAATACAAATTTGTCATAAAAATCCTAAAATACAAATAGCAGTAAAGAAATTAATAATAAGAGGTTGCACGCCCAATGTCCCTCTAGGAGTAAAGAATTATCACTTTAAGATAGAAATTATAAAGAAATTCTCAAAATTATAAGCATCCGTCCCCTTAAATTGTTGCTTCACTTTTTAAAGGATGTTCTATAGTTTAAAATTCTTATAAAATATTATGTGTTTTGCATATAAGTTTCAAACGAACAAATTGGTGATAGTATTTTAAATTTTTTGCTTTTAGAGTATCTCATTCATTTTCATGGAAGCTGCTGAAACCCCATATGCTGGTAATTATACCATTTTTTTGATGAATCACAATCAATAAAATGTCAATAAACCTATCAACAATAATTTGAAATATTTCTTTTTAACAGACAATTGTTCAAGATGTTGTGTTTCCACTTATGTGCAGTACAGATAAAGATGAAGAGCTTTGGAATACAGATCCACATGAATATATTAGATTAAAATTTGGTAAGTGGTACAAAATGTGTTTTGTGCAAATATTGTGATGAATTTTATTTCCCTTTTTTAATAATTTCAAAACTCTTTTAGGATATATTTATTAAAAATAAGTTGTTAAAAATGCACTCTTATCAATTTGCTAAACTGTAGAAATTTTTATCTTTTCTTGTACGAACTTTGGATTCGATATTTTGAAATTATTTTGAACTGAACATTTTGTTATTGGAACTGTCATTAGTATTATATTTTGAAATCTTGAAATTTAATATTTCCTCAACCTTCTTTCACTCAGGAAAATAATTAAATATAAATGAATTAATTGATTAAAATGTATTGTTGAAAATCTAACTTTACAAATATGAAGCAAATAATTAAATAAATGTTTATAATGACAAATGTGGAATTATGAAATAAACTTTACTAAAAAACACAAATTATGATTGAATCACTATAAAGTAAGAATATTTTTCTTGTTGAAGTAAGAACTATTTTCAATAAATCTAGCTAGAAAGTTTTGTGCATATTTTCATGTACAAATTATAAATTTCTGAGGATTGTTGAAACAAAACAAATTTCATTAATCTAAAAATTTCAAGCTACTATTCCATTATTATTATTATTATTATGGAACCAAAAGTAAATAAAATGTACTGCTTTTTTTGTTGCTAATATCAATGCTTAAACTTAATTTTTATTTTAAAAATAATAACTAGCATATTGAAAAAACTAATTTAAAATAAGTTCTTTAAAGTATCCAAACATGTTCATAGCACTTTTTGAAAAAAGCATGGTGTAGACTTTAACCCTTTAACGTGTGCAAATTTAAATTTTCTGAATTTTTAAAAAGGATGTAATTAATTTGCATGCATAGGGTCTAAGGAGAATAAAAATACCTTTAAAAAAATTTATAGTGGATTACACCCCACTGTGGGTGGTGGTTTCGCAGTGGCACCACGCACCTAAGACATTTTTTTCTGATAAATAATGAAACATTCGAATTTACTTTGAAACACAATTATTCATTATTCATTCATAGAAACACAAAAACATACAATATTATCAATGAAAATTATCTACACAACCTTAAAACATGAAAAAAAATTATAAATGAAAAAATTATAATATTCGATAACCAAGGTAAAGAGGCAAAAAAAAAAAATTTTTTTTTTTTTTGCAACACGAAAAAAAAAATTATAAGATTCAAAAATCAAGAAAAGGATGCACAAATAATTTCCTGATTGACTTGATTTCCTAATTACCCATGTTTGAAATTTCTGCTGATGGTTCAGTTTCAAAATCAGGTATGGTTTGACGCATTATTCCCTTTTTTCTGATATGGAAGAATTTCAAACTCCCTATAATCCTTACCTCAGTATAAACAGATTCCTCATCCGCAAAACACATGGCCAAACCAATATGAATTATCCCCCTGTTGATTTACTGAGACAGAGAGGCAAAGGAAAGAAGAAACATCTGTTTCTTCGAGTGGTTGCTGAATGAGTTACCACTCTAGATGGGGCGGTGGTATTTCTCTGAAACCACCTAAGAAAAAGTCAAGTTTGGTGAACTTTTTTTTTGTTATTTGATTTGAAAAAAATTTGTGTGCTACAGGGACCTACATTCAACAAATTTATGGGCACATTTAGATTTTTTGTTGCTATGTACTTGCCGAAAAAAAATCGAATAAAAAATATACGAAAACAGCATTTTAAACGATGCATTTTTCGATAGGTAAAAACTAAAGTAATGTGCTGACATCTACAGGCAATTATTAAAGATAAGAGATTATTTTTCAATCTTCGGTTTCATTGTGGAACCACTGCGCGTTTAGAAATAAATTTTTGAAAATGGTGGTTTTGCAGTGAAACCGCCCGTTAAAGGGTTAACCATATTTCTGAGTTTAAAACTATTCAAAATTAGTAATAGGATGTCAGTATTTGAAATTCATTTTAAAGCTTTTTGGAAATACACATTTAATATCATAAATTTAAGCAAATTCTTATAAAACTTCAAATTTGTTACACCAAAAACTATTATTCTCATCCTGACAAAATTTATACCATAATAACCTACATAGTTTTCTCTAGGGAATCAACTACAATCGTATAGTTCTAATAATAAATAAAAATTTTACAACCAGTCAAAGATTTATCATGAAATTTTTAGTAAAATTATGGCATTATTATTCAAACAATAGGCTGTAACTTAGAAACTATTCAATCGATCTGAATTCTTTTCATTTCCTAGAAAACTGTATGAAGGCTATCTGTCCATCGAATTTCTTAGTAATAATAATAATTATATTTTAAGTTATTTGATACTAGCCGCCTTTGGCGACCAACTGTTTCGCCACAAGTAATGCGTTCTAAAATTTTCCATTAAGTCACATATTCATTAGCCTTGAAGTAATTCCGGGCATTGATTGGCCTGAAACTAATATTTTCTTTAAGATGCTGGACGAAAAGTTCTAAAAGAACACGTTTTCCTAATAATAATCTTTAATTTTATAAATCAGTCAGGTTTTCAGTTTTTTTAAAATATGGCTCACAGAGCAAAGTATGAAGAAATCTAAAACTCATTATTCCTAAATGCATTGTTTGACTCAAGCTACATAAAATGTGATTATTTACTTCATTTAGATCAAATTAATATTATTAAACAATATATATGCCTATTAATAATTTACAAATTAGCCATTGGACCGGAATTTGAATGCATATCCTGTATAAATAAAAATAATTGATTGAATTAATTATTTAAATATTGCAAACGATCATAGAATCCATTGCATTGCATTTTTTAAAGAAAATATCTCATTTAATATTTCTTTTATTTTATCCAGTAACGGGCTAAAAGTTGCATTTCTTTAGATTTATTTGTGATGATAGTTTTTTTTTTTTTTAATTTGAACTTCCGTCATTGTTTTATTTTATCCATTCACATAATTAAAATCTTTCTTTAAAAATTCGTTAAAAATAGAAGCTTAAGTTATACATTAAAATACTGATACCTTTAGAAAGCTAATTTTTTAATCTTTAAATTAGTGTAAAAGTCATGTTTGGGCGATATTTTTGGAAGTTATAGCGGAAAAACGTCGAAATTTCGCTTAAATTTTAATGAATTCAAATTCTAATTAAAATTTCGAAAAAAGGGCTCCGAGGTGCGCATTCCCGACCTCTAAGATATACATTTACGAAATTTGGTAGCTGTAGGTCCAACGCACCAACACACACACTCATTGAGCTTTATTGTAAGTATAGGTGAAGTGAGCAACAAACGAGTAAAAATCAGTTTTAAGAAAATGAAAAGTGGTCAAAAATATTTTGTTTTCCCATTTCGTTCAGTTATTTTCCTTTTGCCCTGAAAGTTCAGGTGTCGTCATCATCTGATCATGGTTCAAAATTACGAGGTCCGTCCCAAAATAGCCGTCGTGTTGCTTTAAACGGGACGTTAATATAACTTAACCTTTTGCCCTGAAACAATTACAATTTTAAAACCAAATGTTTTCTTTTATTTGGGTGCAAAATTCAAAGTTAGGTAGGAAGAGACAACTTTGTATTTAAATAATTCTCTTTAAAAAGTTATAAAATGTATATTTTCATACATTATTTAACAGTAAAGTGAAAGCTGCATGAGCAGCTGGTATTGATGGAAAATCTTTGTTCTTATATTGCATATCAATACTAATTAAATTTTAAGTCATTTTATTAATCTGGCTTATTATTTTTTTTAACAAAAATAAGTAAAAAATTGCTATTAATCTACTTTTTAGTTTTTTAAATAATTCCTTTTAATTAATGAATGGAAAATGTCTAATTTTTAGCAAATTTGGAATTTTTCTTTGAGGATGTACATTTTTTCAATTAAATATGATCTTTACTTATTTTTATATTACACAAATAAATAAAATTATAGCATTTGAAATTCTATAACTTTTATATCTTTTTCTCTGCAGATGTATTTGAAGATTTCATATCTCCTGTGACAGCAGCACAAACTCTATTACATTCAATTGCTAAGAAGAGAAAAGATATGCTACAGAAATCAATGGAGTTTGTGATGACAGTTCTTACAAACCAAGCATCATCACCAAGACAGATAGATGGTGCTCTGCATATGGTGGGCACTGTTGCAGATGTATTATTAAAGGTGAGGAATAGAAAAAAGAAATTGGAATTTTTTTTTTTGGTGTGGCCTTTTGGTATCTAAAAAAATAGCCTGTAAGGAAATTTGAAAGATTTAGAGAGAGAAAAATTTTAACGAGCAATGTCTATGCAAGAATAGCTACATTTCACTTTCATAGCTAAACTGATCATTCTCTTATTTATTTATTTTGCTTTGTCTTGTTAAAAGAAAGAGAAAAAGATATCTGCAGAGAAAAAGATATAAAAGTTATAGAATTTCTTTGTAACAAGTTAGTATTGATTTTTGAAGTGATACCATTTTCATTTGGCATGTATCATCTGTTAACCAGAGAGAAATCAAAGTGTTCTTTTTTCTTTCTTTATTTTGTGATATTGTTTATAATTTAAAAGTCATTTTGATTTTCAGAATTTTTAATAACTTTAAATGTTTTTCTATGAAAGTTATCTATAATTTTGTTTATCAACCTTCCAATTATTTTTTCGTAGGTTTTTTTCTAATTATTATAAAGATATTTCAATTTGAAGTTATCTTAATCTGTGCCTTTTTAAGATAATTTTTTTAAAAATTGAATTAAATATATGCTTTGAATTAATGTAGACTAGGTTAATCTTTTTATGAGAAAGTATTAGTTATTTGATAAAATAAGTTATTCAGATTTTAAATATTTTATAAAGGAATCAATTCTTTAAGTGTGCTAAAAGAGAATTGAGAGAGAGAAAGGAAAGCATTAAAAAAACTATCCTTCCAAACATTTGCATTTTTTTTTTTTTGAATAAATCTAGAATTTTTATATTCATGAAGGTGTTATTTGCATAAAAGCAATGTGTAATCAGCTTTGTAAGAACATAAACAAAATTTGTGATGTTGAGTATTTTCCTATTAGTAATTTTAACATTTTTCTTTTTAATGAAATTCTTTTGGCTTTTAAGTTAGTAATATTTTGTAGTCAATGAATAATAATATTTTAATGCTCTTCTAAAGCTCTATTTATACAATTGATTTTTAAAAACAAACAAAAACATCTGCCCTTAAATTTTTATGAATTTCTTAAGCAATGTTGGATTGCATATTTGCTTTAGGTTTAAAAATTCAATTTTTCATTCATGACTATGATGCATTACTTTGAGTATAATAATAGTAAAGTTCTGTTACAAAACAAAAAACAAAATATATGTTTTGAACCTAAATTTATATTAACAATCCACCGTTACCATAGCTGCATCAATGTTGTTTTAATGTTAATACTAAGTAGAATATATTTTTTTTTCATTTAGGCCATGTTTAAAACTCCTGGTTTTCAATGCAAAGTGAATTAATGAAGAGGCTATTTGAATTGTATACATAAGTTTAATGTAAATGGAATGAGTAAAGTGAATTAATGAAGAGGCTATTTGAATTGTATACATAAGTTTAATGTAAATGGAATGAGTAGTACTGATTTTCTTTTCTTCCTGTAGCGAAAACTTTACAAAGATGAAATGGAATCCATATTAGTGGCATATGTATTTCCTCATTTCCAGAGTGAACATGGTTTCATGAGAGCTAGAGTGAGTACATTTATAATTGATATATACATTTAGTTTCTATGAATGCTCACTTTTTTACTTCTATTCAGTCAATCAACTAGGGAAACTTTAATTTAAAAAAAAATATTTGAAATGAATTGACATTAAAGATTTTCTGCATTTTCTTGCAGGCTTGCTGGGTAATGCATTACTTTTGCTCGATGCGCTTCCAAAATGAGATGAACCTCATCACAGCTTTGCAACTCACCCAGAATGCACTTTTGAATGACAAGGAGCTGCCAGTGAAAGTGGAAGCAGCTGTTGCTTTGCAGATGCTCATCACAAATCAAGAAAAAGGTGAGTGGCAGTCAGTAAGACAATCTGAATAAATTGCTGCCCTTTACTGAATAAATTTTTGTTTAGTGATTATTTTAAAGTAAATAAAGCAAAAACTGCAATGATTATGTTTGATTCTGTGCCTATATCAGTCAAGACATTTTCTTATAATTTTATAGTTTTTTTTTTCTGTGTAAAGTGCATTCATATTTATAATTAAGTGTAAAAATTACAATTGATAAACTGGCAAGATACAACTATTTCTTGTTTATATGAATATATGTGCGTTTACAAGCCTCAAATTTTGTCACACAATCAAAGTTTTATTTCAATCATAAATTCTCTTTTATTTGAACTTGTACTTTTTGTAATTTACACTTTTATACATCATTTTGCACATTAATTTACTAAAACTTTTGAAGATTTGATAACACTTTTACAGAATTTTCTGTTTGATACAACTATATAATTGTAGTATTTAATTTTAATAACTTATGCTTAGAATTTTAACAATCATCTTCCAGATATTTTAAATTTTTATTGAACTTATGATGATAAATGTATTAATAGTGAACATATTTATTAAAGGATGAATATATTTTTTCAAATATATATTTACTTGTTTCTGTTCATCCTCAATATCTTTCAAAACAGATACTTCAACATGCATTTTAGATTCAAATGGATTACTATAAGGGCTTCATGAAAAGCCACTGTCCTGTCAACTGTACTTTCATTTGTTAACCAACTAGCTAATATAAACACTAGTTTTCAAAACGGCCTGTTTGTTCTTTTTGATTTAAGCATCAGTATTATTTTTTGGACATTAATTGTAAAATTTTACTTTATATGCATATAATATATCTTTTAAACTGTTTGGTCATTATATATATATATATATATATATATATATATATATATATAGTAATAAGTTCTGCATAAATTTTACATTTATGCAGAGAATGAAAATGCTTCTTTTATCCAAAAACAGAGTGTCAATATTATCTTTAATACATTTTTAAACAACAGTTTTTGACGAAAAATACTTTATTGGTGTAGATGATTGATTACTTTAATTTAGAGAATATATGAAATTGCATTAACAAACAATTAAAATTGTATCGTAAATATATGTAAATTGTACGTGTTTTTTTTTTTATAGCTGAAAAGCATCTTGAACCTCATATCAAACCTATAGCATTAGAACTGTTGAATATTTTACGAGAAACTGAAAATGATGATTTGACTAATGTAATGCAGAAAATAGTTTGCACTTACACACAACAACTCTTACCTATAGCTGTAGAAATGACTCAACATTTAGTAAGTATTTATTTTCTTTTTATTACTAATTGTTTTGGCGGAAATATTACTGCTTGTCTGCTTACTGAATTTCTCTTTTTAAATTAATGATTTTTATTTAGATAATTTTTTAAAAATTGATTAAATCTATGTAGTTCTAGATCAACGTTAGGTGTTGTATATCATTAACATCAATGTACAAATTCGGTTCTCAAAAAACTTACTCATTTGTATTTGTGTTTAATCGCCTGATTATTTCACAGGCTCAAACCTTTTCTCAAGTGATTAACAATAGTGGAGATGATGGCTCTGATGAGAAGACCATTACAGCCATGGGCATTTTAAATACTATGGACACTATTCTTTCAGTTATGGAAGATCACAAAGAAATTATGACCCATCTAGAACCCATTGTTTTGAATGTAATTGGTCTTATTTTGACACAGAGTGTGATAGGTTGGTATAAGTTTTCTGTTTGATTCTGTCGATTGCAATTATAACACTAGATGATACACCTGCCATTACTTTGGATGAAAAAAATTCTTTTATTTTATTTTTAAAGAAAATGACAACTTGTTAATAAATTTTCATTTAACCTTCATTCTAAACTATTAAATGAGCATTATCTATACTTATAATAAAGCTCAATGTGTGTGTTGGCGCTCTACAGGCCAGACCATTGGACCTACAGCTACCAAATTTGGTACATGTATACCTTGGAGGTCCAGAATGTGCACCTCGAAGCCCTTTTTTCGAATTTTTAATTAGAATTTGAATTAATTAAAATTTAAGCGAAATTTTGGCATTTTTCCGCTATAACTTCCGAAAATATTATCGCATAAACATGATTTTAACATCAATTTAAAGATTAAAAAAATTAGCTTTCTAACGGTATCAGTATTTTAACATTTAACTTAAGCTTCTATTTGTAATGAATTTTTAAAGAAGCATTTCAACTATATTTTTCAACAATATATTTAGGACAAAACAATAAAATTTAATCTGCAGGAGCACGTTACAAGTGGAAGGGGAAAAATTATCTTTTATCGATAGGTTGCCATCAGATAGATAAAAACTCAAATTAAAAAAATAAATAATTATTGCAAATTAAACATTTAAAAATGCAATTTTTAGCACGTGTCTGCATAAAATGAAATGGATATGAATATGGTTTTTTTTTTTTTTTTTTTTTTTGTTTTTTTTTTAAAAAAGAAAATGCAAAGAATTTTTTGTGACTTTTACAATATTATTAATTAAATAAATCAGTTTTGTTTAATAATATAAATACATCTATAAAAAAAGTCTAAATGAAGTAAATAGCTGCATAGTATGTAGCACGAGTCTATAAATGCTTTAAAAAATGAAGAATATTTAGCTTTTAATTAAAAGCTTAAACTTGGGATATCAGTGTTTTAACGTATAACTCAAGCTTCTATTTTTAACGAACTTTTAAAGAAATATTTTAACCATGTTTTTTTGAGCACGTGACTGGATAAAATAAAATAAAAAAATGCCGGAAGTTCAAATAAAAAAAAACAACTATCATCGCAAATCAAATCTAAAGAAATACAACTTTCAGCATGTGACTGGATAAAATGAGATATCTTCTAAAAAAATAAATGCAAGGCAATGGATTCTATGATCGTTTGCAATAGATATATAATTAATTCCATAAATTATCTTTATTTACAGTAAACATGGTTGAATTTAGACAGGATATGCATTGAAATCCCGACTTAATGGCATATTTCTATAATCGTTTGTAATATCTGTATCATTAATTCAATAATTTTTCCTCTTTTTCGCTTTCTTTCAAAAACATATTTAACATTTTGGCAACATCACCGAAAAAAACATTTTTAATATTTTGGAAGCATAATCGATAAATTGTTAGAGCATTAAACTCAAAAAGTTTTTTCGAATAAAGTTACTGACTCTTTAACTACTAATAACTGAATCTTTTAACTTTAACTATTTCTTAAATTTTGGCTAATGAATATGTGATTTAATTGAAAATTTTAGAACGCATTACTCATGGCGAACCAGCTGGTCGCCAAAGGTGGCTAGTTAACTATTAAACTAAAAATGATTAAATGATGTAATAAATATAACAAATACTATACATGTTAATCACTTATCAAATTAGTTATGTGATGTTATCATATGCAAGAAATAAAAAATACTTATTATTAGCATTCAACAGAATATGAATTAAAAATTAGAATATTAGTAGTAAAATTATTTTTGATAACCATGTTAATTTGGAAGTAACTAGCTGAGCAGTTAAGTATTGTGGGTGACAACTTGAAAGTAAATAAAAACTGAATTGAAATTTATATATCCTCTTTCAATATGGCCAACATTAAAGGTAACAATTTTTTTTGATAATTTCATATTTTTTATCAAATTGTATGTAAATGCCAACTATGTGCAAATTTATATTAATAATAGAGATTGATCTGTATTTACTTTAAATGTGCATATAATCTAAATTTTGCATAAATATCTTAATTATTTTTTTAATGTATTTTTCCAAATATGCCTAGTAACATCAAAATAAAAACACTATTCACAGTTTGTATATGTATGAAATGCATTTAAAAAAAATTTGGGAATAATTTGGAAATGGGATACATAATTTACAACTGTATTTGTTATGTATTAATGTATTTACTAAATTGTATAATTTTCATTTCCCATTTTTGCATACTTTTCAACTGTATATTTGTTATTTATTAGTGGGTTAATTTTATTATAGAAGTTCAATATTCTGTAGTAATAAGTGAAAAGATAGCATTTTAATAAAATTGAAGAGCTATGTAAATGATTTCTGTGATTTTATACTTAAAAAAGTCCTCATAATTTTTCTTTTATAGAATTTTACGAAGAATCTATGTCACTAATCTATAGTTTATCATCTAATAATATATCTCCTGATATGTGGAAAGTTTTTGAATTAATGTATCAAACATTTTTGAAGGATGGTTTTGATTTCTTTACTGGTAAGCATCATTTTTTTCTTAACTTTATTTATATGCTGTTTAACTGTTTTATGTATATCTTTGGCATTTTGCTAAAAGTAATCAAATTGGAAAACAACAACAAATAACTGTGCTGTTGTTTTAAAATATCCCCTATTAACAGAATTGATTATCCTATTTTGTTGTACACAATTTATTCTAATTATTATTTTTATCTTACTAAGATGAAATTTTAAAACAAGATCAACTTTAATTTATCTTGATGATTTATATGTTTTTATTTGCATTACTGTATTATTAATATATATATATATTAATGAATAAAGTAAAAATTAATATAAAATATTGTTTTGTGAATTTACGGTGATTTCAGATATGATGCCTGCTCTTCACAATTTTGTCAGAGTAGATACACAGGCCTTCGTTAGCAATCAAAATCACCTTCTAGCCATTTATAATATGTGCAAGGCAGTAAGTTCAGTTCTTTTATAAGTTAACTTTTAGAATAATACTATTTAAGTATTAATATTTGTTTGAATTTATTATGGATAATTTGTAAATTATTAATTTGGGCAATCTTATAAATTAAGGTTAACAAATAATCTGTTTGAAATGACTGCACTTAGAAATCATCCAACTTTCAAATCTTTTAGTTTTATTTGATTAACTACCTAAATATAACATGCACCCACACACAAAAAATTACTGTGTTGAAGGAATTGGATATTTCTAAAGAAAAAATATTTTACAATAGCAAAATACTGAAGTAGAAATTGAGTTTAAATATTAAAGTTATAAACTTGTATGGCAATTCAGTTGTAGATCTGATGTTCATTTACATGATCTTGGTTGATAAATTTTAATCCTGTTTGACTGATAGTATAGCACCCTTTTTTGAAGGTTAATTAGAATAGAAAGCAACATGAATCTATGACACATCTTATAAGTGTGGAATTTAGGCATGCTAGTTATCCCACATGAATTCAGCCAACGTAGATGGGTCAAACTTAGTTTGTAATGTCAGGAAAGTTAAGATAACAGAATGTATAATTTAAATTTTAGTTTCAAATATTTTGCTTGGAAATAAAACTGTACTAAATATGTGGACAAAATTATATTAATTGTTAATGTCTAAAATTTCCAAGTTTTAGAAAAAAATTCACAAATTTTGTAATAATATTAGTAAGCATTGGAAACATGACTTATTACATATACAAAATTCAAAATTTTTGAATTGTAATTTTATAAATCGTTCTATTTAAATAAAAGTGTAGAAATGGAATCAAATACAGAATACTGACATTTTCTTATATTTTTAATTAATTCTTTAGTTGTTCTACAGATAATAAAATAAATAAACCTCTCATGAATTAAATTTTTATTCTGTTTTTAAAAGCATTTAACACAGTAATATGTAATTTTAATTAAATGTTTTTTGTTTTTTTTGACTTCAGGTGCTCAATGGAGAAGCAGGAGAAGATGCAGAATGCCATGCTGCCAAATTGCTTGAAGTAGTCATTTTACAATGTAAAGGAATGATTGATCAGGTATTCAATATGCTTTCATCTAAAAAAAATGAGGGTACAGCTTGATTTCCACTGCTACTGCTAAAAAGAGGGGGGGGGATCTTAACTAAGAGCAACTATAACACTTTTATTTTTAAGTTTCACTGTGGCTTTCTAGCCTGATATTATTCTTAAGTTGTTTTAATATCAGTTGTTTTGGAAGTCAAGATGGACCAAAATGTGTAAATAAATAAATAAAAGTAAAGAAATAAGTTATTTTTTTGGGTGAAAAGTGAGTTCTTTATAGACAAATCCCCACATTGACTGTTTCCTCATCTTTCAGTGCATTCCTTCTTTTGTTGAATTGGTACTGGGTAGGCTTACAAGAGAAGTAAAAACATCAGAACTTAGGACCATGTGTTTACAGGTGAGATTTTCACTTTGATTCTAATACTTGTACATTAGGGTTGAACAAAAAAACAAACTAGAGTAGTGCAATAAAGTTGTTTTTGGCGTAGATAAAGTAAATTATACATATGAAAATTGTTGTAGTATGTCTTGAGGTGTCACAAAGACATTAAAGTTTTGTAAAATTGTAATTTTTCTCTTTTTGAAGTTTTTTTACAAGATAATCAGCTTCTGATTTTAATTTGTAATAGAACAAAAAAGTGGCCTTTTAGTGTAGATAAGATACATAAATATTATATAAAAATATTAAAGTATAAGTTTCATAAAATACACTTGTTGCAGCTTTTTAATGACTTTTGCATGCTTTGATTTCAAAATAAAAAGCTTTCATTAGACATTATCATATGAATAAAAATATTAAAACAGTTTTACTATTGCACTCACATAACACTGAGTTTTTGAGGTTAGGTGGAGATTAGTCTGCATCTGATGACAAAGTCAGAGCTGGATTTAAATCAGTAGCTTTGCAGGGTTTAGTTATGTTGACATCTCCTTTCCATTTATTATGCAACTGATTAATGTACCTGATTTTTTAGTTTGTGCTTTGCTGTGTGTAAAAGACAAAACAAATATTAGAGTTTCCCCATTTTTTAGAAATCTAGTGGTTTGTATGAAGATGGACACACTACCGAAAAATCTAGTGCAATTGTTTGACATAATCTTAAAATTGCTCCAGGGAAGTGTTCTTCTGTAAGCGATATATATGTGATACTTAAGTTCCCATGATAGTACAAATATAATCAAGAGCTTCTATTCCTTTTGCTTCTAGTGAAACAATTTTACAAATGATACAAATTTATCGTGCTAAATACTGGAATGTGTTAAACTCTAAAACAAAAAATGTTATAATATGCTTAATTTATACCTCACAGGAGATTTATAGAAGAAGCTAAACTTTTACTTAACATTCCTGATTTGCATTTAAAAAAAATTACAACTATAGAATAAAAGTTTCTAAACTATCAATGCTCTAATAGGAAAATGGTTATAGGTATTATTGATATTGCTACCATGAGCGCTTTGAGGAAGAAAGAGTAAAGAACTATAGAAAATAATAAATTTTAATCAAGAACTGTCACAAAATATGAGTGCATCAAAAACGATGACTGGCAACAATGACAACGATCAAAAACATTCTTTACATAAAGAGGTAAGCAAACCAGGTCCATCAAACAGACAAGAAGTGATAAAATTATCAAGTATCTGTGCGGTTTAATGGTAAGCTAAAACTTTATGCAGAAGGCATCTGAAGCTGATTCAAGTTATACAAGGGGCTCTGTTATCGACTTTCCCTAGCTTCCTTGCCACATGCAAGGCAATGGAAAGAGCTGTGAAACTAGTGGTCGAATCTGCTCAAAATGTCTGTAGTTCAATCACAAGAAAAGAATACTCAAGAGTAAAAATTAACTGAAATATCAATTTTCAAAATTTAATTTAAAAAAAACTATTTAATGTTTCTATGAAGTAGGAACAAAGATTTTGCAACTGTAACATTTTTAATCATTAAGGGTACAGAAATAAAATAATTCAAAATTGGGCATTTTTATCATTATTCTTTATAATTAATAATTTTTCTAATTGTAATGCTTATATAAATATGTAAAATCAGTTTTTGTAACATTATATGAATAAAAAATTCATAAAAATATTTTCAGTTTATATATATATATATATATATATATATTACAAACTTGAAGCACCTTGCAATATTGCCACATTGCAACCATAACTTTTTAAAATCCTTTTTGAACCTAAAGGCTAATTTTTCACCACTATTTCTAAACTAAAATCTGAGAAAAAATATAATAATCCCCTTTTTAAAAGTTTTCAACTTTTTTACACATTTCATCATGCTCTTTGTGACGCCTCAAGATAATATAAGATTGCAACCAAATTTTTAAATATCGTTTTGGAACCTAAAAGGCGACTTTTCTACACTGTTCTCTAACTGAAATCTGAAATTTTTTTTAGGCAATTTTCATTTCACCCTATTGTACATATATTAAATGATGATTTTTTGCAGAGGTTTAAAAATGTCTGCATTTTGTTTGAAAGATGTTAATAATTAGTTTAAGTACCTTATTTAGGATTTTATGAAGAAAAGAATTTTTTTTGTGTGCATTGTTTATTAATGTTATTTTTAGTTGTTTTTTTTTTTTTTTTTTTTTTTTTCCAAATTTTATTGAGGACTGATTGATTAATGATGCATGAAATTATACTGTATATAAAAATGCATAAATTATGATATTGAAAAAAAGTTGATGTGGCATCAAAGTGAACTATTACTTAATTTTTTAATTAACCTTTTGTTTATTAACTTGTGGCAAGCCATAACAGTTCCTTAAAATGAGTTTGGTATTTTTTTTTTCTAAATATTATATTTGAAATTGCTCTTATTTACTAAGATTACTAATTAAGATTACTAATTACTAAATTTTAGTGTCTTACATCCAGGTTTAATCAAATATTTAACTATTAACTATTAGTTGCTGTAGTGTTACAAATTATAATTATTAATTTTACTTATGTATTATCTTGCAGGTTGTAATAGCAGCTTTGTACTACAATTCAAATCTCCTATTAGAAACATTAGAAAAAATTCACATGCCTAATACAACAGAATCCATAACATCACACTTCATCACACAATGGGTGCATGACACAGATTGCTTCCTTGGGTAAGATTTAAAAAATGCATACATTATTAAATTTTTTTACAGTATGTTATCCCAAATAGTTCTTTAATATTTCACCCACTGAAATTAAGGTTATCATAATTTAATATTCCCCAATGTGTTCAAATGGAGCCCACATATTTAATCTTAAATTAATACTGATTAATTTAATTAATATATTAGCAAAAAAATGTTCAATATAATTTTTTTATATTTAGATATAAATTTATGTGGTTTCCCATTAATGTTCCCCCATGTAGTTATTCAGTATTTTTAATAGCTCTTACTTATTTTATTTCTTGGTGTTTCTGTTTGGGACGTTTGATTATTTTATGAAGTTCATATTTTTATTCTAAACTTATGTTATATGCCTCATATTCTTGAAGTTAGGTTGTTGACATTCAATTTCAATCACTTAAATAAAATAATATTTCATTATGCTAGAGAAATTCACCATTGCAAAATATTTAATCTGCAAATATTTTTTAAATTTTTTTGATATTACAGTGATAACGATTTTCCAAACAGCCATATTGAAATTAATGTTATTCATTTTATTTCCTTTGATTAGTCAGAAAAAGAAGGAAAAAAGAGGAAGGGGGAGGGAATTTTTCAAAGATTCCTTGATCTTTGCCTGCATTTATAGCAATTACAGTTTTAAAGCTTTTGGATATATATTTTTTGTTTGATTCCTTAGATTTAACACTCTAGAACATGCATATGACTATAGGAAAGTTTTTTTATATCAGTAACTTCAAGTGATTGTTCTTTTAGTTAAGTGTTATTGTGAAAGCAAAATATTTTGGAAATTGAAGACAATGAAAGTCGAATAGCATGTCACTTAAGATAAGACTTTTAAGGTCCACATAAAAGTAAGTGGAATCAGAATTAGTTGATGATATGACAGTAATAATTAACAAGGTGGGTGGACAGCTTGAATTCTAAATGTAATTTGTTTGTTTTTTAAAATAAAAAATGTGAAGATAAAAATTATTGTCTATTAATACATTAAGAAGGTATAGCTTTAAAGCCAGTATGTGGTATGTAACAGTGCATTAAAAGCTGAAAAATTTATATATATATGATGAATCAGTTGTGATCTTTTTTCTTGAGAAGCATAAAAAATTGCTAAATATATTAAAAAGAGAATGTAACGTATGTTTACAATCCTAATTTTTTTTAACCTCTCAATCAAAAGAAATGGTAATCATATAAATGGGAAGATAACATCAATTATTTTAGATATAGTTGCTAACAAAATGAAATAGGTAGATGGGTAAATTGAAGGAAGTGTAAAATAGTATTTTCAGTGTACAGAATTTTATACCTCACAATATAGCATGTTCTAACAAAAAATTACTTTAGAAGGAGACATAATACTCCAGTTAGACACATAAAAATTTTAAAAATCAAAGAACCATAAAAAATCTCAATACTTTTAAAAGGCAGTGTTGATTGCGCATGCAAAAAAAACGGTTCTTATTCTACTTATCTTAAAATATCTGAAGGCAGCAATATAAGTTTCACATTGACAAAATAATTGAAATAATAGATGCAATTAAATAATGAGAGAGGAATTCAAATAGATAAAGAATATAGAGGAATTGATAAATAATGAGAAGTTTACTCAACAATATTTATTCAATCAAAAAGGGGTAAGAGAATGTTACAAATTCTGTTTTCTAACTTTGGAAAATTGATTATCATTTTGGTTTCTATTATTAAAAAACTTTTGTTTTTAAATTTATGATGATGTAGAAACAATTTTTGAGAAATGATGTGTTCTGTAATTGTGGAAAAACTTAAAACCACTTTATCCTACTTAAGAAGAATATAACTTTTTTTTCTTTTCCCCTGCCCAGTTTAGCTAATCCCTCATGAATCTAAGGAACCTTTATGGAAATTTTGTTTGAATTTATTTATTGATAAGTAATTTGATGGGCCATAAACATGCAAAATAAATAATCATTTATATAGGTTGAAGACCTTAAAAGATTAGTGTGTCGTATTTGAAAAAAAAAAAAAAAAATTAATCAATATCATTGTTTGAGAAAAATAATCTGAAATAAAGCTTGAACACAAAATCACAAAGGCATTCAATTTCAACATTGATTTTTTAAAACACAATTTAACATTCATTCATTTAATATGAGCATGATTTAAAAAATGAATATTGATATAAGGCATATGAATATTATGGCATAAATATTATAAGCAGAACTTCTTCAGGAGCATTTCTCACTCTTAGCCCTTTTTATTAGATGGGCTTTAGTGAATAAAATTTTGCTGTAACCCACAAATAAGAAATGAAATTTTTTAATTTCATGCTAATGATTTTTGTTTATAAGCATTGGAAAGGTTTGAATTATTTGCTATGAAATTTTCCATGTCCTTAAATACATTGTATGCGGGAAACATTTTTATGTTTTTTGCAGTCTGTCACTGGAGCGCAGGTCATATAAAAGTGAGTAGATTTATGTCCGTTGCATGTATATGTCTACAATGAAATTTACCCGCATGCAATTTATTATTTAACATCAAGTGAGTAAGTGGCCCATAATTGAGAAGCTGATGTAAAGTAAAGGAAATATGCCTTGTACTGAGATCGTAAGGTGTTTTAACTCACTTTTATCTTTAAAAAAAAAATGAATATTTTTTTAAAAAGATATAAATATTTCAATATTATATTTGAAAGTGAATTTATAATAATTATATAAATCAAAAGTTTAATGATAATGTAAAACTTACTCAATAAAAAGGTTACTCAATTTTTTTTTTTTTTTTTTTTTTTTTGTATGAGAATATATTTGTTCATTATTTCTGATTGTGCTTTGCATTCTGAATAAATTTTTATTATTAAAGAGAAAATAAGTGTGTTTTCTTAGTAAGAATTTAAAAAAAAAAAATTCTCTCTTTTCAGTCTGCATGATAGAAAAATGTGTGTGATGGGTCTGTGTACACTTATTTCTACACCTCAGCTGAGGCCTAAAGTGAATAATGAAGTAGTACAGAAAATTGTTCCTTCCATGTTGCTATTATTTGATGGGCTTAAAAGGGCTTATGCATGTGAGGACATTTTTAAGTTATTTTACTATTATTAAGTAGAATAGTTTTTTCCAATGAAGTATTCAATGGTTTTTAATTACAAATATTTAGAAGTGCATATTTCTGGTGAGAATATACATTAAAATAAATCTCAAGGATACAATCTCACCAATACATTGGGTGTTTGATATTAACTCTCTTGGTGCAATATTGTTATAGCAAAAACTGCCTTAGATATACAAATCTTTGAAAAATTTTCTCTCTTGTCCAAAAAAAAAAAAAAAAAAAAAAAGATATTTCTATTAGATTGAGTAATAATTCATTAATGTTTTTAAGATTTATTTTTGGAAACATTTTCCTTGTCATTGAATGAATATATTAGTATAATTGCTTTTCATGATTGAAAATTAATACATTTGAAGCATTGTTCTTTCTTATAGCAACTTTATAAGTAGATTTGATGACCTTAAAGCATCAAAAAAATGGGAATGTGTAGAAAATGTTTGATTTTATCCACAATTCAGTGATCTTAAAATATCCAAAAATTAATAAAATCAGAATCTAATCTTCTAATAATCAAAATTCACTTTTGAGTGATACAAAACATTTCACAAATTCGTTTTTAAATATGTGAAGGAGAGGGGAAAAAATACTTCATGATTTTTTTAAATCCAATCCCTCCTCCCCTTTAATCAAGCAGTGTAAATATATATATATATATATATATATAGGTTTTAATGCAAAGTTTTGGTATAAAAATAAGTTTAAAATTTAAGTTAAATATAAATTAATTAAAAAAACATTTTAATTTCAATAGACTCACTTTTACAATTGGGAAGAGGGAAATTAAAAAAAATCACAATTAATGTATAGTATTCTTTTTAAAATGTTAAATTATTAGTGCTGAAACTTAATTTTTGTGTATAATTATTATGTTTGTAAATTAACATTTCCTTCTTTTGCTCTATTTTTATTATTGTCATTATTTTTATTTAGTGAATCGAGCATATTTACTTAATATATTAAGAGTTATTAAATGTTCATTCCAGATAAAGCTCAAGAGGAAGAAGGTGAATCGGAAAGTGAAGAAGAAGAAGATTTTGATCCAGGTGAATTGAATGTTTCTGATAGTTTTGAAAACTAGACAACTTGCAAAAGGGAATTTCGTACCCTTGTAAACTAGTAACTAGTAAAAAAAAAAAATTCTTTGAGTCTTATCATCTCAAACACAAAAGTTTTCCTTCAGTAGTTAGTTAAATCTTGGGTTAATCGCTACAATTTACATGGTTAGTATATTGTGGTATGTTAGAGATGTTTAAAATTGCTTTATAAAAAGAAATCAACCAACACAACAGTTTTAACAGCAATATTAATTAGAAAATATCTGTAGCTTTTATGTTTGTTTAAATAAAGTGTCAATAGACTATCTTTGTAAGCTTTTGTCAGTCAGTTTTCTTAATCTATGTTGTATCAATTTGTGTTTATTGTTATCACTTTGCTTATTTTTAACTTAATATTATATATTTTTTAGTTGCGTAATTGATTTTTTAAGCCAATGCATTTAAATACTGTTTACTTTTATGTTTTCTAATATTAAGTTTTTTTACAATTGTCTTATGTGCACTGTTGTATTTTTATTGAGACTTTTCAGTGAATATAAACAGGTTATCTTGCTGGTTATTGGTATTAAATAATTGTAAAAGGAAATATTCCATTAGCATTTTCAGTTCTGTGTAAAATATGTATATTTTTTTTTCTCTCTATAGATGTTCTTGGCAGTGATGAAGATGATGTGAATGAAGAATTTCCCGAACTAACTAAAATTTCACGCGATATGAAAAAGAAGTCCCCCTTCCCTGTCACATCTTCAAATATTGTTGATGATGATGAAGCTACAGATGATGAAGAATACGAAGAAGCAGAAGAAACAGCACTAGAAGGTTATTCCACCCCTCTAGATGATGAGGAAACAAATATTGATGAATATGTCTTATTTAAGGAAGTCATGAATGGTAAGAAATTTAATTTTTCTTTTTATTTCCTGCTACTTTAAGTGAATGGTGTATTTCATTGTTGCTGTGAAATAATTGAGATTATAAAATATTCAATATTTAGCTCCGAGGTACTTGGAATTTTTTAAATTTTCTTTGCTGAGTTAATTACTTTCTTTACAGGATTAAAAACTGTTGATCCCAACTGGTATAATATCCTGACATCTCATTTGACTACTGAACAGCAAAGAGCTTTTGAGGAAGTCCTGGTCCTTGCTGACCAGAGGAAAGCAGCAGCAGGTATTATTATATATGCATTACATTAATTTATCCATAATATTTGTTAATTTGTTTTTTAAAAATTTAATTTATGACAAATACAATCCTTCCAAGAAATATAAAAAAGCTTAAAATTAAACATGCTTTAAACTTTTACGTAACTAAAAAATTTTAATAATTTTCAGTTGAGTGTTAGGCTTTACAAAAGATAGATACACTATATAGAAAATACAAACATCAAAATAATACTAATATATTTAATAAAAGAAAAATGAAAATTTATTTTTTGCTTTTTAGTAGAAAGAAACATTTTCGAAATCTTATTATTAAAAACTATCAGAATATTTTAGTGTGGCATGCATTTGACTTTTAATGAAAAAACTGCTTTGATATATTTTTTATTAAAAAATGAAGAAATAACTCCTATGACTTTTTATTACTTATGTACGACTTTTGTTACTTAAACCACTAATGTAAAAAAAAAAGTCAAAATAGTTGTAAAGATTGGTATTCAACCACTTTATGATTAATTATGAGTGCAAGAACAGTGAGCTTTTGTTGTTGTTGTTGAGAAACAAGTGATAAATGGTGGACTTCCCTCCTCTGGCACTCCTGGTGGTACCATACTTTATGTTTGAAATGGAAAGGAAAGGACTAAAATTTGGTCATGTGGGAAGCAAATGATTTAAAAACCAAAGTCAGATGCACAGAAGAAGATTAGGCACTCAGGTTAATTATTTAAGACTAGGTATGCAGCAGAGCTGGAGTGGAAATTTTAATGATGAAACTTGATATGATCTCATTTGAGACAGACTTAACAATAAACCACTCATTTATTTTTACTTGAGTCGAAAGCAATTTTTGTATTCACATTTTAGCTATCCAAATAATAAAGAATAATTTATGAACAGCTGTTGAAAATCCTGAAGGATTGCAAATTTGATTTTTTTTAAAAATAGTTATTTTGTTGAATAGTTTATTATTATTTTAAGTAATTAATAGTATATTATTTAAAACGATGCTGCCATGGTACTTGATATAAAAGTTCAACTCATAGAATTTATTTTATTATTTATTAGATTTCAATAAATATTTCAGATACTGACTTCATAAAAAATATTACTTAACAGTTAAGGGTGCACAATTAGGAATTGTATAGTATTTGGGAAATGAAGTTTTCTATTTCTTAAATAAGTGATTTTTTTCCATTTAACAGTATAAGTTTTCCTATGTTGTCATTTTTTATATTTATACTTATTTAATTTTTTTCTCCTATTTCAGAATCGAAGAGAATTGAGAAGAGTGGTGGCTACGTTTTCCAAAATCAGACTGTTCCTACCTCTTTCAATTTCGGCGGCTCTCCACTTTCGTAAAGCCAAATCACAAATCTATCTATATTTAAACAATTGTATAAATTAAGTAAATAAATTGAAAAATGAACTTGGGTTAAAAAAAAAATTTATCGCTCCCCTCCTCCCTTGCTGCACTTGACTCTTGTCTCATTTTCTTGTTTCGCAATTGCTGTGTTACAACGGACATAGTGCAGATGTAAAAGAAGAGTTATCCTCTCCCCATATGCAGACTTGGAGCATATGATTCAACAAGATTTGAATGCAATAATGTGAATAACCTAAACAGATTTTGCTGATTCCAGACAATGGTCATTATACAGAAGATTACTATTGGTTTCTCTGTCTTTGAACCATAATGGACTTGATGTGAAGATTTTATGCGTCTTCCTCTATGTGTTTTGTATGAAGAAAACTGTTGGTTTCTTAAGTTCTAATGCCTTGATCTAAGAAAAGTGCAATCTTTGGTAATTTCTCTTTCGAAGATCATATTATAAGGGGACATCCTACTTTAAGCAAATGAAGAAGTTGCCAATTGCCATGTCTCCCATAGTGTCCTTTCTGAGAAATGAAGCAGTATCTTGCTGTGGAGAAACAGCAAGATTGATACTGGATTTATTTTTTTATGAATATTGTAGTAGATTGGTGATAATGGAGAAAGGTACAAATTACAGCCTCGCAATAAATTTAATACAAAAATAATTCCTGCATCTTGAAAGCATGAATTAACTTATTTCTGCCATGTTCTAGCTGCCTTTCTTGAGAGACCAAAGAGAGGGGAGGGACTGCAATAATTGTTGTGCCATTTTTCTTCCTTAAGTTTTGATAAATCAGTTTGCTCTCAAAATTCATCGAAATTATCTAGGTTTCCTCAACTGTGTTCCTTTTCATTCTTATTTTTTATTCAACTCTTCCAAATCTAGCAATAATATAGAAATATATACATATGTATTTTATATTGTCCTTTATTACTTGCATATGATGCTGAATCTGGTAAAATACAGCTTCATTAGCATGTTATAAAGACATAGTGAATTTTATTTTTTTCAAGTTTGCTTCATAGATTTAATGTTATAAAACTCTTCAGAAAATATTTTTGTTGCTCTAAAATGCATATGACTTGATTGAACATTACTTTCGATATTTGTGCCTTAATTTTATTGATAAAAGAAAAAAAAAAAGATTATTTATATGAAACATTGTTTGATAAATATTATTTGCCTTAATACTTGGGATGAGATTTAATTGAAGAGTTGAATGGAAAATATTCTGTTATATGATGAATGGATTTCTTTTATTTTAATACTGTTTTTATGCATTTTAAAGATAGTTTTTGTATTTATTGCTCTTATGTATTTGTTTTCCCATTAATATAGTTTTGAGCCTGCAGTAGTTTTGGGGAGAGGAGATATTGAGTTTTGTTTTTGTTAACTATTTATTACTTGTTCATTGTACTTGTCTGTTGTTTCTAAGAATAGTTGTATGACATGATTGAATACTTTTAGCTATGTGTTGCTTTTTTGTTTTGTTATTTAATCCTTGGTTAGTGAAGTTTTAAGTGAAGTTATGTCACTTATGAAACACTTAAAACAGTTGATTCCCTAAACAATGCTGATAAATAAGATTTTAAACATAATTTGTAAAGAGTGTAAAAATGAGATTTTGTATCCTTAAATATTCTTTGTATGATTTTAAAAAGCTCACTTTTGTTGATGCATTATGAATAAACATCTTATTAAATGCAAAGCTTCACTGGGCAGCATGTAGAATTTAATGAAATCATTTTATTTGCATTTATAATTCTCAGCATTTTTTGTCCCCCCTCTTCTGTTCTCAAAACACCTGGAATTATTTATCATTTTGATACTAAATTCTTAATGCATGTTAAAGGGTGAAAAAGGAAATTTAGCTTAATAATTGCTTTCCTTTTGAGGGTAAAAAAAGCAAACGCTTTTAATCAAGCTGAGATTTTATACAAAATATTGGTATCTTCATAAATTTTTACGTCTTATATAATAAAGAAAGCTTTGCGTTTTAAAAAATTGAACATAGGAGTATTAAAATGATTCATTGATATGATTTTGTCTATATGTGCATGGGGGGGGGGGGGGATTTTTTCTTTCAAAATTGCAGATTTCTGAAGCCCAAAATAATGAAGCATATCTATTAATAGTTTTAAAATGTGTCTAATTATGAAAAAAACCTTCCATTTCATGTCTCTTTTTTCTGTGTCATCATACCATTTTGAGTTGATTTCCTAGAGCCAAGTGTTGTGATTTTCCCCCTTCCTTTCAGCTCTTTCTTTGTAGCGACCTTGTCAACAATAGTGTCTTATTTCAGAAGCAATGCATGCTGATGTGGTGTGATAATGAGAATATTGTACAGAATAAAATATAAGTGCTAGCATTAAATATTTTTGTATCAAGTAGTAGAAGTGTTTTGTAATTTTATTAGATGTCCTCTTTTTTTCTTTTCATTTAATACAGCAAATAATTTTTGAATGCTTTATTAATATCTGTGATTATTCACTACCCAGCTTTCTTGGGAAGGATGTGTTCATTTTCTAATTTTAGAAAATAAAATTTGCAATTTCGACATCAAATACTCTGAACATACTTAAGAGGAAGAAGAGAGAGAGAAAAAGGCCCATATTTTAAATTTGGATATTGTGAAAAAATATATGGCTTTCGGGCATAATTATAGTTTTAATTTGGGAACAATATATCTTACATGGGAAGTTTATAATTCTACATTATGAACAAGTTCATTATATAAATATAAAGGTTGGATTTGACTGATTTTACAAAAAACAATTTACCGTAAGAGACCTTGATTTATCTATTTGTTGAATAGTTTTCTATTCTGTAATGTGTGTGCCCCTTGCAATAATTTGAAAAAGTGATGTTACTGATGAAGGAAATGATAACATAAGTGATTAAAATAAGGACATTTATAAAATTTTTCTCTTTAAATTTGTCTGAAAAGTGAAAATATTTCATCTAAAATTATTAAAAAATAATTGGGTGAGGCTATGTTGAACGTCTTCTTTGTTGTGAAATATTTAATACTTTTCATGGATTTTTAAATTAGGTAATTTTTTTATTAATTTTTAAATTTTTAAATTAAATTTCTTATTTTTAAATCAGGAACAAAGATCACAGTAAGTTTGAAATCCTTTTCCTTAACTATCTGTTATTTCATTTCTCATTTCAGTCATTTGTCCCCAAACATGAAATATACTTTCTTCTGTATCTAATTTCCTATAATTAAACCCCATGAGATAAGCATAAGGATTGTTTTGAAATTGTCTTTCATTCAAAATGTTTATCATCATATGGATAACCTTTAGCTTTCATCATAAGTTTATGGGAATTTATCTTAATATCTTGTTTTGCTGGAACATATAAATTTTAGTGTTAAAAACATGGGACAAAATGTAAAAATGTTGGGTTTGACATGAAAATCGATAGGCTTCTATACTATAAATGTTTAGTCTGTATACCAAATTTTATATGTTTGGCTCTCTTCACTCTGCTCACAATATGACAACAATCTGCAAATTTGGTTGAAAACTGTATACTAAATTTCAG
Source organism: Argiope trifasciata (assembly GCA_026543055.1). NCBI lineage: Eukaryota > Metazoa > Arthropoda > Arachnida > Araneae > Araneidae > Argiope > Argiope trifasciata. The sequence continues at coordinate 50,384 of JAPMOQ010030116.1, forward strand.
TCGTCTAGCTCGAAACATTTTTAAGGTTTGATGCAGACAGATGGACATTTTCCAAAAATATGTTTTTTGAATTTGGGGTGTTCTAAAATGTAGATTCATACAGATCTGGAATTTGCTTGTTGAGACAATTACTATACTTTCTTTATATTATGCATATGAGAAAGTAAAAAAAAAGGAAACTATTACATATTTAACTCAAGTGTGAATACTTGCATTAACCGAATTACAGCGATTTAATTAAGATTATTTAAACCATTAGTATCTTAAGTTAATTAAAATCTGTTACTTTTAATAGAATCTGTGTGTGAAATGGTGATTTGACTACCGTAAGATAGCAAGGTTTCAAAAATAAACTGATTTAAAGCAAAGGGAGGAAGTAAATGTTGGGAATTGTTGACTGTGATGGAGAATACCAGATATTGTATCTTGATAACTTCTCTGTTAATAATATGATCCTTTTTCGAGTTTTCAAGACTTCTTAAATTTCTTTATTAATTGATATTTATCTCATTTCTAAGATAAGTGTGGTGGGTGCTTTTGTTATTATTTTTTCCAAAAAATTTTTGACGACTTACAGTATAGTTACAGTATTCAATTATAATCAATAACAGGTCATGGGGAATCTGTTATAATTTCCATAGTAGAACAGCCAAGAAAATGGTTAATTCAAGTTGAATTATTGATATATTCTTTTTAAATTCCAATCATCTATATTGTGATATGTTTCGAAGTTCAGCGACATACTAAAAGTTGTCGCATCATGATTTGGAATACAGTAAAAGCTCCTTATTCGCGTTTTAACTCTCCGCAGATTAAAAAAATGCGACCTACTTCCTATATTCGCGGCTAAAAATTTCCTTATTCGCGGATCTAATAAGTACATACATAATAAAAGGATTCTTATAGGTATCCAATCCAATATCCTTTGTAAATGCCGTCAAATGCATTAATTAAAAAAGTGAAATAGATTTTATTACAATTTTGCCTAAAGTATGTTGATCGGTTTATTTGAGAATATAAACAAAGGGAATGAAAGCAACCTTATTGCTCAACGACTAAGAAATAAGGTAGAACTAAGATTAAGAAATGAAAATTTACTCACTTCATTCAGAAGATTAATTTGAATCTGACGCCAAGAAGAGAGATCTCAAAGATTATTTTATCCCTTTCAATGTAACCATTAAAGACTGGAGCAAATTATGCGAATACAGAATGGACGACTCAATTGAATACAATAATCCACCGGAAACATGGATAAGAAAAATGAATAGGCAAGAAATAATAATTTATTAATGTATATATATATTAATTTTGTTACATTGGAACGTATCCCCTATAATCCCATGTAAATGACCATTCCGTATTCACGGTTTCTGTATTCGCGGCATATTTATGGAACGTATACCCCGCGAATAAAGAGCTTTTACTGTAGTTTTAATTTGTAATTTGAGAGAAAGATTAATAGAAAGCATTTCATGCATAAATTTAACAATGGTTGGGTTTTGAGCATTCTTTAAAATTAAATTAACTATAATAATTGAAAAGCTGTAATGGAAATATTTAGAATTATTTTGCTCATACCACACTATTGTAAATCTGATTTCAATATTTTTTTCAAAATGATTTATATGTTTTCAGAAATTCCATACACATCACTATTTAAATATGAAACAGAAAATATTTTCGATTGAAACGTTGATTCTTCACATTGCAAACGTTTGTGTGGGTTTTCAGCTTTTTTTTTAAGATGTGATTTTGACATGCATATTATGAACTGCTGCTGTAGATATGCTGAGAACAGCAGAATCATATATTGATTTTGACAGCATATCACTGTGAATCTGGGTTAATTTTTTTTTTTTTTCGTACTATTTTACGCTTCAAAATTGGCACAATTTGGAAGTTATGTATTACTTTCTTCCATACCAGGGCTCATTTACAATCTATATCAATTGTTTCGAAAAACTTGTGATTTCTTAATATTACTGGCAGAGGTGGTTCTCAATATTTGAGAACCACACCTCATTACAGGTTTTATAATTGATTTACAGAGTAGAACCTCGAATTTAATCCATAGTTTACTCCATTGTGCAGTTAAGTTTATAGTTAAATGTAGCTTTGGTAAGGGGCACTTTGATATCACTATTAAAGATTAATTTTGCTCCAGCGACTAACCCTAATATATTTCTTTAACCCAATCTCAGTCCTATCCAACCTGTAGACAGTTTGAATAGGACTGAGATTGGGCAGGTTTGTTTTTGAAGAAGGGGTATGCACATCTGTTTGGGTTGACTTTAATCTTCTAGTCTTTAAGACTGAATTGTAAAAATAGTACGCAGTGCTGGATGGTTTCAATGACTGTAGCTGGAATTTTATGCTGATTGAGAACTACGGTAATAGTGCTAAATAACTTATTTCAATTTTAGAGATAACACTAGCATAAATATTTATCTAAGTTGGAGAAATTGTGAAAATGATTTTTTCTGTGTTTATTATTTTGGAGCTGTAGATTATGTTGTAAATTTGGTCAGAAATATGTATGTGATAAATAAGATTTGGCTTTTTCTGTTTTTTTTTTTTTTTTTTTTTTTTTGCCTTTTAAGAATAAAAGCGCGAATTTTTGAATCGTGCAGGCTTATGGTTTTTACTCACGCTTCTTTATAAATTGAGTTGTCTGGTATCGATCTGGCAATACTGATTATATTGCAAATCCCTACAGAATAGAAAAGTCAGTAATTTTCTGTAGTTCCACTAATCGAACTATACCCCCCCCCCTTCCTCTGCATAAAACTTGCGAACGAGTTTTTTATGATTGCTTTTTACCTTCGTTTCCATTTTCGAGTTGGACTTCTATAATGGATTAACAAAATTTCGAAATTATTGCTTTAGCGATGTAAATTACTGCGAAGTATTAACGATTTAAAGATGCCTTTGTAATAAATATTTATTCATTTAAAATAATGAGAAATACCTAAAGAACCAACCATTACCACTAGTCCGATTTCGCTAGTTTTTGTTTTTTATAAAAGCTTGAAACTATTAATGGAACGCATAAATGCTGTATGTGTTTTATTTCTTGTAGAGCATTTACAGCATTTTAGCTATTTAATTAAATTATCCATAATTCGGTTGTTTAATAAAATAGACAACTGAAAGTTTATTAAATAAATACATATCTCAACTTGCTTTCTACGTTACTGCTATATATATATATATATATTTGTTAAAAAATATTTGACTATTGCCGTTTTGCCGTAGATATTTTCTCTGCAACAGCAATAAATATAAAACATTCCTGGTTTTCCCAATTACAAATAAAATATGAGCTCATATAAATGCCAGTAATTGTATGGAAGTATTCTTGATTTTTGAAATGTCAAATGCCAAACTGCTAGTTCATTCAATATCTAGCTACTGAAAAATAAGATTTAAGAAATAAGAGTTTATTGTTTTTATAACATGACTAGCTACTACCCGCGACTCTGTTCGTGTGGAAATATTGATGTATATGTACGAAAAACTATCAAATAGTAACAAATTAAACCTAACATAAAAACGATACATTTTAAAAGTATGAGCATATACGAAAAATATATAACATAAATACAATTTAATAAAAAAACACACAACTAACGTAAAAACAATTTATTTACATTGTATACTCAAAATAAAACAAAACAGCAAATCAAGTCCAGTCAAATCCATTTTATTTATTGATCGAGATTGAAATGGCTACAACAGCATTATACACATATTTTTTAAACTTTTAATTTAAATAAAAACATTTGTCAAGAATCACGCGCAAACTTTCAACGCCAGTTGGCGTAACGCAATTGCAGATTAGAAATGTTTTATTTCCTTTATTCTGTTTTCTCTAAATTTAAAAGTACTTTAGAAAGAATCCGAAGGATCGATTCATTAGCAACATCTGATTTTAAATACATCAAACACTAAAAAAGTAAATAAAATCGTTTGAAATAATCGGTCGAAATTCTGCTAACCGTAACCTCAACTCTGTTGGAGAGGGGGGAAAAAACAACAACTGGAGCCTTACTCACCTTTGGCGGAATTTGGCCTCAACTTTTTGGCGCGAAAGTAAATTTTTAATGAATAAAAAGCAGCCTATATTCTATTCCTGACTATAATCTATCTTTGTGCTGAATTTCATCCAATCCTGTTTTGGCGTGATGGAGTAACAAACTTTCATATTTATATATTAGTATAGATGTCGATTCATTTCTTATAATAATATCGAGAATTGGAAAAAAGAATTACTGTATTCTTTTGCGAAACAAAACAGATTGTAGTTAAATAATACTTAATAAATCAATACATTCTTCCTTGTTATATTGCACCATTCTGTCGGAAAACTGAATAACGAGCAAAGAACTGCAAGCAAATAATTTTATTTTCTTGTTTGATATCGCATTATTTTTCTGATATAAATACTCAAATTATTCTCTTATAACTTAAAACTCTTTTTGAAGTTGAAGTTAAACTGTGAGTTAATCAAAGTGAAAAATAGTGTGTGATTGTCAAACTTCTTTCAAGACATAATTATTGGATGAAATTTTACTATACAAATACTTGCTTGTAGCAATTTCTCTATAATGGAAAAATTTTCATATATAAAATCAGCCAATGTAACCACCGAAACGTGTGATAAAACTCCGCTAAATTTAAAAATATACACATCTTTGTAAACAGAAACAAAACTTTCTGATTACAAAAATGAGGGGGAAAAAACTCATTTATACTTATGTAATACTGGAGCCGTACATAAACTTAATCTATTGAACTTTTTATATCAATCCCCATATAAACCCATTTTTTTGTTCAACTTTATTTAATGAAACTTTGTAATTGGAAGTGCATACGCTCTTTGCACTTTTTGGATATGCGATACGTTAAAATTAACATACCAAATGCCACAAACGGAAATTTGATATGCGGTTTTCAAATCAAAATTTTGTGACCGGTGGCTGGTGGGTCCTAATTAAGATAAGCCTTCTTGTGTAACATTAATTTATTATCAAAACATATAAAGTTACGTTACACACAAACACAAACAAAGAGTGGACAAAAAACTCGTCAACACATAACGATAACAGAGGCTTAACTGACTGTCTCTCTAAGCACTCGCCAGAGGGCGGCGTGTAATAAGTGAATCATAGTGTAGGGGGAAAAAGAGAGTGCTACAGTCTCCCCTTCTGGCTGCGCCGACGTCCCGGCAAGTAGCCAGTACTAGAAGTAGGAGCTCTTGTTGCAGTCTGTGTTCTTGTTTTTGGCCTTTGGTTTCTCTGGGTAAAGGGTTTAAGCCGAGAAGATTTTGGCACAAACAAAGTTCCTTGATTTGTGGCATGGGGTGTTACAGTAATTTTTGGTTCAGATGAAGCGACGTGATGTGTGGCATGGGGTGCCACAGTGATTTTTGGTGTAGATGAAGCGTCTTGATTTGTGGCATGGGGTGCCACAGTGATTTTTGGTGGTCGACCTCGCTTTCTGAGTGGAGCAATTGGCTTTGAAGCCACATCTTTAAAAGGCGAAAGTGCAGAAACATGATAGGTTGCAATAGGTTCTGACGGCTTGACAAGACTAGAAATAACATATGATGTTGGCGACTTCTGAGTTAGTATAAGGTATGGACCATCACGTTTAGGCACAAACTTTGAGGTCTTCTTGTTTTTGGCTTTGCTAATGGGATGCAAATTTACCAAAACTTTATCACCAGGAGAAAAATAAATAGTTCTTCGATTTTTATCATAGTATTTCTTCCGTTGATCTTGCTTCTTTTCTATTCGGTCTCGTATATCATTAGTGATATGTGCAAATCTTTTGAGATATGGGGTTATCTCTGGAACAAAATTATCATTTTCAACCACGGTTTTGAAATTTTGCACAACATCGTCAACAGTGCGCAGTTCTCTTCCAAATTGTAGGAAGGCAGGAGTATGTCCCGTAGTATCGCAAATAGTTGTATTCATGGCAAATCGAATTACAGGGAGTTTCGAATGCCAGGTATCATGTTCATCTCCCACAAGTATTGCTAGACGAGGTTTAAGGTCTCTGTTTTTCCTTTCGACATGGTTTGCTTGGGGAAAATAGACTGGAATTAAACATTGGTCTATATTGAGAGTAAACAGATTTGTTGGAGTACGGAACTAATGAATTGTGACCCGTTATCACTGATGATTCTTCTAGGTATGCCATACCGCATAAATACTTCTTCGATTAATGTTGTAGCACATTCATGCGCGGTGGCATGAGCAAGAGGGAATAATTCAACCCATCTTGTAGCACAGTCTGCCACAATAAAAATCCACTGTTTTCCTGTAGCCGTCCGTGCTAGAGGACCAAATAAGTCCATCGAAATTATCTCGAATCTTTGAGAATATACTGGAGTTCTTAACAATCCAGAAGGCTTTTGGTTGTTAGCCTTGTAACGGTTGCATTCTGGACAATGCTTTATCTATTCTGAAATGTAGGATTTCATTCCAGGAAAATAGTATCGTGAGGCTATTTTATTATAAGTACCTTCAGTGCCATAATGTCCAGCTGTAGGGGCATCATGGTGTCCTCTAAGAACTCTTTCCCTTTCTTGCTTTGGGACAACCAATTGTGCTTCTTCCGATTCAGAATCTGGAGAGTAGCGATAGAGTAAACCATTACTCATAAGGTAACCTCGGTTTGACCAGTTAGCAAAATTTTCATCTTTATCATTGTTTTCGAAACAGTCTATTATTTTCTTCAAATCGTCATCTTTTAACTGTTCTTCACTCATATCACTGGCCTTTCTTGATGGCAAATCGATAGATATAGTGCATAATTCACAATTAGAATTGTTGTGAACACATACAGGTCGCGAGAGCATATCAGCTATAACATTAGCTTTACCAGGAATGTATTCTACTGTCAGGTCAAATGATTGCAACTGTAAAGCCCCTCTTGCCAATCGGCCTGTTTTCTTTACTGTTTGAGCGCAGACTGTCGTAGGTGTCCAGTTTCTCTATTAGGTCATCGGGAGTGACCCATTCACACCATACGTCCAAGAAATGATCCTTTACTTCAGGAGGGACACGCTTTTTCATTTGATCGAGGATCATCAAGTCCTTCAGCTTATCTAAGTCCTGGATATTCAGTTCTTCTAACCATCCTTCAAAGTAATTTCTTAACTCAAAATGGAAATCCTTCCAAGATTTTCTGGGTTTTTTCTATGAGTTGCAAAAAGATGTCGCAATTTCTCTGCGTTTAATTTATATCTTTTTAAAAGCATAGCTTTTATATGTTCGAAATCTTGAGCTTTTTCCTCAGATTCTCTAGAAATAATTTTTACAACTTCATTTGGCAGGACGCCAAGTAAATATGCTACCCAATTTTTCTTATCTATTTTTAAAAATTTCATTTGTCTTTGAAAGACATTGATAAACAGTGACATATCATCTTGTTGAGGGTCAAACTCAGGGATTAGACTCTTGAGTTGTAAATTTAGTTGGTTTGGTGATGCAGCGACGGAACTTGAAAGCGATAGCTGTCCAAGTTTTTGGACTTCTAATTCCAAACGAAGTTTTTCTAATTTAAACGCGTTTTCACGAGAAACTTTTTCTTCCTCTTTTGCGGCAATCCTTTCACTGATCACCGAATTTTGGAATTCTCGCACAAAGTCTTCATCGTAGTTTTTACTGTGTATTATAAGGTCTTTTATGTCGGGGAGACGCGCATCTTTCGGGACTTCAATACCCATTTCCTCAGCCACAAAGATGAGATCGGCTTTAAGACCCTTACCCAAGAAACTCATCCTTGCTGTTAGGTTTAGGCACTTGTACACAACACCTTTCCGTTGTTCACGAAATCACGTCTTTTACATTATATTTAAAAGAAATTTAAGAGTATAAAAGAACACTTGCAATCACTAAATAATTTACAAAAATAAACACAAATGCACACGATTCATTAAAGATAATATCAATTTCATAACAATATAAAGTTTTAAATTATTGTAATCGGTTAAACCTTATGAATTTCTTTCTAGAATGTTATCATAACATTTTAAAATTTCCAGTGATTATGTTTAATTCTTCAATAAAATAATATTTACCAAAATTTATTAAAAGAACATGTCATTTCTTAAAGAATATTCAAATCAAGAATAATAATGAAAAGTTGTACGAATACTCATAAAAAGGAAAAAGAATATATTTTTATACCATGAGCTTAAAAATAAAATACAGAACAGTTCTGACAGAAATAATGATCACTTTTTTTATATATATACACACATTAAATCTTTGAAACCACAATCCGAAAAGATCTTTCCTTTTTATTTTATTTATTTGCTCCAGTAATAAAAGATCAGTAAGTTTCTACTCATTTAATATGATATCATAAATGAATCATTCAGATTCTTTTTCTGTATCCGGTGTATTACATTAATACTCCGAAAATCGAAGAGATAGAAGGGGGGGGAAGCAGACATTTGGCGCGCCGAATAATGGCTACGCAAAAGAGCAACATTTGCGTTTCGTTCCGCAATCGAAACTGACGAATGAAACTTAAACTATATATTATTAGGTTGAAAGAAATATTTTTCAAACAAATATAACTTTTTAACACCAATAGAAAATCTACATATAGAAATATAAGAAAAGCTTTTAAAGAACTGCTTTTACAAAACTATAAATTGACTGTTATATCATGAGTTTTATACAACAATAATATACATATGCCAGGGGTGTGGCAAATTAAGTTAACACAAATTTATTTAATCTAAACGTATGAATGAGCATGGTATTCTTTTCCAGGATGGCTAAGGAAATAAAGTATTCAAAAATTGAAACAAAAATAAGTACTTATCATTTAATGAAGCAACGATGGGATCTAACACATCCATTTGGCAATAGAAAGCCTTTTTCCTCCAGGGCGGGGAATTAACATAATCCAATGAAGATAAATCTTGCACAGGGTGTGCATTCGAATTGCTTTTACCTGAAAAAAATTGAGCTAAACCTCTGTGTTCGGAACTTTTACTCTGTTTTTGAAGGCTGAAATTTAAAGGTACGCTTGGGCAGCAATGCGGGGTGCGCAATTAAATGCTGGGCTTCAATGTAAACACAATTAAAACACGTTGGGCGCCAATGTGACCGGTGGTTGGTGGGTCCTAATTAAGATAAGCCTTCTTGTGTACTCGCCAGAGGGCGGCGTGTAATGAGTGAATCATAGTGTAGGGGGAAAAAGAGAGTGCTACAATTTACAATTTTGATTTAAAAAAAAACTCAACAGAATAGTTAGATGAAATTTGGTCTGTTTGATTGTAATTGAAAACTAAAATTGTTCATCAATATCGAAAAATTGATGAAAAATAAATTGTACATTATGAAAAGAAAAAATGATAATAACGCAAAAAAGATAATTGTATATTGATCTGGGTTTGCGTAAATGCAACGAGTTCGATACTGTATTTTAATAGACTAAAATTTTAGATATTTTGACCGAATACTTCAAAAGGGGGTAAATATTATTTACCATCTGTTAAATATTGTCTCATCTAGGTAAATATTATTTATATATCACTAAATAGTTGCTCAATCAAAACGGTGATTAAATCAACAATCCACTGATCTTTATCAGGTGGATCCTAACCCAGAAGCCACAATCAGACGAAGCTTCTCAAAAACTGGGTACAATTTTTCGTCACTCCGAATTCCAATTCGAAGCCATACTCTTCTCTTTTCTAATAGAAAAGAATGTCGCATTTTATTTCCATCAGAATTCTGCCTCTAGTTTTTTATTGGTGAACTTGAATTCCCTATCACCTAACAGCTGTCCAGCAACGCTTACTCAATGATCTCAACTTGATCGAGAGAGTGTCTGATAAGAATCCATCTTGTGCTCGCTCACTTCTTGAGCAAATGTTAATTATAATGAATTCGCAGTTATCACCGGCTGAAGTGCACCTGGGTTTGGCATTTAATCATGGCAACGGTTGCTGTTCATTGACCGTTTCATGATGACTTGAGGAATCCCTTCATTAGGGAAAAAAATTTAACATGTGGATGTTTTGATGCTCCTCTCCCTTGACGACATGGAGGATCAATTTGAAACGATTTAGATCTTAGTATGCAATGAAGGAATACGTTTTATAACGGTGAGTTTTAGTTTAAAAATATATACACAAAAACTTTATCTTCAGGAATTGTTGGGCAAAGAAATGAGTTCATAGAGCTTTGAACTTACTGCTTAATGTCTGTTTTGTTATATTTGGATGTAGTAAAAATTGACCAGATACAATGAATCTCCTAATGAAAAATATCTACATCTAGAAGCCCATATGCACTTATCTATGTGTGGATTTCGGGGGACGTTACATCTGGTCTGAATGCCAATTACCGTGTGAGGAAAGAGAGGAAATATTAGAATATAATTGTTTTAAGTTGAATTTCCTCGAAACATTAATCTGCACCTTGATGCTCAGAATTCATCCAATAAGATATTTCAAGCTTCAAATTTCTTCTGATACTGAAATATTTCGTTTGTTATATTATGTTTTTATGAACTTTCAATTGGAAGTATGTTCTATGATGTGGCTGCCATCAAAAACACCTTTTAGATAATTCATCATCTAATTAACGAATAAACTGTGCATTTTTTAAAGTATAGAAAGTATTCCTCTATTATCTTTAAAAATAGAATAAAATCGCGAAAAAACAATGAAAAAAGGTTTAATTTTAATGAAATAATCAAATTCGTAATTAAAAATTGGACAAAAAATATGTTAAAAATGTTGCAAAATTCGAAAAAAAATGGGTGAACAATTAAATCAGTATCAATAAAAAGACTACCTTATAGATTTTAAAATGGTCTAAAAATCAACTTTGCACAACACTAATTTTTTGGGAGTCAGTCGCGAAAAAATTAAATCTCACTAAGGTATTAATTCATTTAAATTTCAAAAAAAGTAATTTCCAGTTGTGCATTCCCATCCTACAGCGCCAATAGTAAGAAATTGTAAATATTGTTGAGAACTGCGCCAGAACATATTAAAAATTTGCCAAATTAGGAAAAAAAGTGACATGTCAAAAAATGAATAACATTAAAAAGACGTTTGTTTTTTCGTTTTAAATGCTACTAAAATTGTGATAACATTTAGGAAATGATAAGCCAGAAACTCCAAAACTTTGGCACATTTTCGTTTAATTAAAACCTCCTTTCATCTTTTTTTTTTTTTTTTTTTTTTTTTTTTTTAACTTTTTGAGCAGCATATTTTTTTTCCAAAGTACATATACAGTACACTCTGGAGTGTCCAGTCTAATGTAATAGAAGGGCAGACCGATTGGTCCAGAGTGAGTCCTCTATGAATTCATATCTTTGCCCACCAATTCCTGAAGACGAAGTTTTTATGCATATATTTTTGGACAAAAACTCACCGTTATGAAACGAATTTTCTCATTTCTCATTGCATACTAAGCACCCCATTTATCTCAAGCGATGTCGAGTGTGAACTCTGTGATATATATATATATATATATATTTACATATATATATAAATATATATATATATATATAATATATATATATATATATATATATATATACATACACACACACACATACATACATACATACATACACTGATGGAAAAAAAATCCCAACACTACAATACTAGGAAGGAGCTGTGTTAGATAAACGAAATTTGGTAGGTGTGTTTATACATCTGAAAGATGACGTTGATTCAAATTTCGAGCTACGCGCGTAAGTGTGACGCTAGTAGCGACACTATGAACATGCAAATGAGGTTTCCTTTAAATAAGTGCTGTAAGGTTCGTGATCGTTATTTACAGTTGAGATTTGACGTAGTGGGTTAATGTTAGTCAAGGATGCCTCTGAGAAGACGAAGAAGCCATTATCAACAGCTCACTGAGTCTGAACGAGGTCATGTTGTAGGGCTACGAGAAGGTGGGTTTCCTTTCCACGATATTGCTGAAAGACTTGGCAGGAATGTATCCACTGTGCATGAGTATTGGCGACAGTGGTCAAGGGAAGGTACTTCCTCAAGAAGACCGGGTTCCGGGAGGTCACGTGGTACTACTGAGAGGGAAGACTGTCCTATTCGGCGTATGGCTGTGACTAATCGTATTGCGTCCGCAGCTGAATTTCGAGCTGCAATTGGCACCACAGTGACACAACGAACTGTTACAAATCGGCTACTTCAAGGACAGCTCCGAGCCAGACGCCCTGTACAGTGCATTCCACTGACTGCAAACCACTGCCGTTTGCGACGTGAGTGGTGTCAAGCTAGAGCTCATTGGAGAACGGAGTGGAGATCTGTTGTGTTTTCTGATGAGAGCCGGTTCTGCCTTGGTCGCAGTGATAGCCGTTTGTTGGTTAGAAGGAGGCAGGTGAACGCCTGCTAGTGACCTGTCTGCGGCTTAGACACACAGGGCCTACTCCTGGAGTTATGGTTTGGGGAGCAATTTCGTATGACAGCAGGAGCACACTCGTGGTTATCCCACGCACCTTGACTGCAAATTTGTACGTCATTCTAGTGATACAACCTGTTGTGCTGCCATTCATGAATAGCATTCAAGGGGGGTTTTTCCAACAGGATAACGCTCGCCCTCATACCGCATCTGTAACCCAACATGCTCTACAGAGTGTCGACATGTTGCCTTGGCCTGCTAAATCACCAGATCTTTCTCCAATCGAGCACGTATGGGACATCATTAAACGACAACTCCAGCGTCATACACAACCAGCATTAACCGTCCCTGCATTGACCGCCCAAGTGCAACAGGCATGGAACTCCACCCCACAAACTGATATCCGACACCTGTACGACACAATGCATGCACGTGTGCATGCTTGCATTCAAAATTCTGGTGGTTACACCGGTTACCAATGTACCAACATTTCACATTTGAAATGGTTCTTCTCGCCAATGACCCTACCTGTTATCTTGAAACTTTAATCAATTAAATATGTTACCTAGACAAATGTATTTCTAAAATTTCATTACTGTACAATAATTTTTTCTTGGTGTTGGGATTTTTTTTCCATTAGTGTATATTAAAGTTTTTATGGCATACATATATTTTCTATGTTTAATCAATTTTAAAAGGAAATATTTTAATCACATTTTTTAACATTAAACTTGAGAATACTGAAAGAATATTAAACGAATCAAGAGGCATAAAAAATAATTTCTTTCATTACCATTCTGTGATAAAACCAAGCTTTACAACTCAATACACAAATCTGATACATAAAAATGAATATTTGTTCGTAGAACAGAATAATAAAAATATAATAAATACTATTTATGCTTCTCCTTTATATATCCTTTAATTTAAAGGAATGTATTCACTGTCGATAAGAAACTAAATATCCTTCTTAATTAAATAAAATAACTATTTCAAATTCCAAACGATGTTTCCGAGATTATTTCTTCTACGGCAGTAACGCACCGATTACCAGCTAGTATAAAATAAAAGTGTTCGGTAGCTTCATAATGACTACAGTATTAGGTCATTTGTCATGCTTTTCTTCCGAAGAGAATGCACATATAAGTAGTTTTTTGAATATCTTTAAAATAGAAAGTTCAGAAACCAAGCGACTATTGATGACATCATTGTACTTCATGATTTTTCAAATTAGCGAAATCGAAAGAGTGGCAGGCTCTTGGCAGTCAGACTCTTCGACTCTTTCTGATTATTTAAAATAGATATATGTATTCATATATTGAATCCTTTGGTTCAGCATAATTTTAAAAACAAAAATCTTCATGTGGCGCTTAATAATATAAGTGTCATGCCGTCAAATGCCTGATTAGAAATACGTTTCGCATCAACATTCAGTATCAATAAAATAGTATTAAAAAACCTGCCTATTAATTCAAATTAAATAATAATAAAAAATTGAAATCTCAAATTTTAAGTTATTGTATGAGATTATTATTTTGATGTCATTATTTATCTTAATTAACAATCAGAAAACTTCTCTCTCTCTCTCTATATATATATATATACAAGGTGGCCAGAAATAAAACACCCCTACTCTGACCTCCATGGATATCGAACTACTCAGTGTAAAGGCTCAAAATTTTGTACACATACTATTCAAAATATGATTGAATAGTATGTGTACAAAACGGATTTCACGAAAAAAAAATTAGTTCCTGAAATCACCGATAGGTGGCGCTGCACAACTGGAACTATGATCAAAAGACACAAATAATAATAAAAATTAAAATGTTTATGCGGAATGGAATGCTTCCATGCTTCCTTTTTAATTTTTCTGCCCCTTATGGAAAATAAAAATAGTAAAGAAGCTAGAACTCCCGTTGTAACTGCAATTTCATACTGTAACCAGAAAAATTTGCATAAAGCATGGTTAGAAGCCATGTTCTGGGTATAAAAGAAGTTAAAAGGTGGGGAATGTCATTCTTATTAGTGATGGCTGTCACGCTGCCAGAACGCGCTTTGCTTGTGAAGTTGTTTTACGAGAATAAAGGAAATGCTCCAGCAGCACTTCGAGAGTTTCGCCGACTTAAGGATTTGCGTAAGGGACCATTGCTTCCACAAGCTCTCAGGAGAATGATCGCTCGATTCGAGGAAACTGGACATCTTGGAGTTCAGCCTGGTCGAGGACGCAAACCGGTTCGTTCAGATGTCGTTGAAGATGTTGCCACCGGTATTGTTGAAAGTCAATGGATAATGTTTTAGGCAATTGCAGTAGTAATCAACAATTGCAGTAGTGCACGTGCAGTGTCACGACACTTGGGTGTTCCCTATAGCACAGTGTGGAACGTACTCAGAAAAATGGTGCATTGTTTCCCGTACAAAATCCGCCCTAATCAACAATTGCTGGCCACAGACAGGGAGATGCGACTGACCTTTGCATTGACATTTCTTGCTAGAGTTGAAGTGGATGCATCGTGGCCGTGGCAGATTCTGTGGAGCGATGAGGCCCATTTCCACCTCAGTGGAACAGTGAACACCCATAACTGTCGCATATGGGACACGACAAACCCCCGTACCTTCCAAGAGATTCCACTCCACTCACCGAAAGTTACAGTCTGGTGTGGATTCACAGCCACATTCATCCTTGGACCGTTCTTTTTCGAAGAGGTTACTTCCAATGGCCTTGAGACATGTACCGTGACGGCCAACAGGTACAAAAGGATGCTCGAAACATTTGTTGTACCCCATTTGCAGCAGCGCCAATGCCTTGACACCATTACTTTTATGCAAGATGGAGCACCTCCACACATTGGACTCCCTGTGCAACAGTTTCTTCGCTAACATTTCACCACTGACAGAATAATCAGTCGCGCGTTTCCGACAACTTGGCCATCTCGTTCACCGGATCTTAATCCGTGTGATTTTTGGCTTTGGGGACACTTAAAAAACCTTGTTTATCGAGAACGTCTGATAACCTTGGCAGATTTGAAAGAGAGTATCAGTCTGCATGTGAGAAGCATCTCAGATGACCAGTTACGATCCGCAGTTGAACAAGCTGTCCACAGACTTCACATTTTACATCTTCAGGAAGGGAACCATATTGAGCAGCATTCCCTGCATCGATAACGTCCTGGTTTCATGTATGCTTGGTACTTTCAAATAAAATGTGTTTAAAACGTGTTTTTGTGTCTTTTCAGCATACGTCCAGTGGTACAGCGCCACCTATCGGTGATTTCTGGAACTAAATTTTTTTTTCGTGAAATCCGTTTCCCCATTTTTTGAATAGTATGTCCACAAATTTTCAAGCCTTTACACTGAGTAGTTCGATATCCAGGGAGGTCAGAGTAGGGGTGTTTTATTTCTGGCCACCCGGTATATAGAAAACATTATTTCATAAAGTCTTTTGCCAAATCTTGAGAT
>JAPMOQ010030118.1:0-13781 GCA_026543055.1 Argiope trifasciata
GCAATGAAGGACTGTTAAGCTATTCAAATATGTAATTATAATTGTCTTCATTTCTGAGCTGTTATATCTGTCTTATGACTAAGTATTCAAAATAAACGATTATTACTTCAAACTGTTTCGCATCTCTGTAAACTACTCTCTGCTCAATTTCATCTTTAAATCGAAACACGATTCATGACGAAAAGAAATGGTTTACATTAATTTTCAGCTGTTCGAGTCATGAAAATTGTTAAGCAAATTGATACTGAGAAGATGCACTTTGACAGAAATGATTTAGAATTGATTCTTTTGATGAAAGGTTTTACTTATGAAAAAGTTTTTTTTATTACAGAAATAAACTTCATAATCTTCTATAATAATCTTTCCTCTTAAAGCTAAGAAAATTAAATTGTCGGTCTAAGCACTACGGACTGAAAACAAATTGCAGTTCAAAGGTTTAATAACTTGGAACTGATCGACTTTCTTTTTCTGACGTTTTACCAAACAAATAAAGATATTTCCTTCCTCATTCTTTAAAAAAAAGAATACTTTATTTTTAATTCGACGAGCTTTAGCAAAACAAACTTGCCCCGACGAATATAATTTCATTCGACGAACTCTCCCCCTTCTAAGGCAACCTTTACTAAAGTTTCTTATGTCGTAAAGTTCACTTTACGACATATGTATCTTAAGTATATAGCAGCCATAAGTATCCTAAGTACATAGCAGCCATAAGTATCCTAAGTAATTAGGTCCATGGGTCCGCTTAATTTTGGAATTAAATAGTTTTGCAACTTAAAAAATATTTGTAGAATGAAATTATTTAAATTAATGTATAAATAATAATAACTACAGAAATTGATCCACTGAGAATATTGTTTGAATTATGTTCAACTAAATATTTTATATATAATTTGATGTTCATGCATTCTTCAGTAAAGTAAGTTTAAGCATCAAACCAAGTTAAAGCACAGTGCTTTAAAAAGTCTTACATGTTTTCCGTTTATTTTGTAGGTGAAATTTTTAAATGGAGATAAGTTCCGGAACAACATAGTGCCATTCAGAAACGCAACTGTTCGAGTAATTTATTTACTAACTGCGTCTTGTTTTTCATATCCGTAACTCCAAATGGTTATTTCTGATGTTAATTGTTTAGATAAATTAATCTTCAAGTAGAATCTTTCTTTTACAGCAATAAATGGAGAAAAGCAAGCAGTTAAATATTCAATAAAACGAAAAAAAATTTTACTGTAAAAATGAAAAGAAATCATTAAAATTTTCCCCAAAACTAATTAAAAAAAAAAAACGTTGCATGGTAAATAAATTGTTACCTTTATGAAACTTTTAAATTTAATTTAAAAATGGTGAATAATTTTTTTGTACATTAATAAATTCAAAAATTATTTTAAAAATTAATAGAAATTATTTAATTTTAAAACTTTGGAAAACCCTTTTCTATTATCTATCCTTTCTTCTCTCTCCATCCTTCAAAAGCATTTGCACCAAATTTATCAACTTTAGGTAAACTATTACAGCTACTGAGTACCACCATTCATAAAAGTAGACACACATATATACTTTTTATTGGTAGAGATAAAGTAATGCAGTAGCATTGTTAAGGTTTAATGGTTTGAGATATATTTTTATTTTAGTACCGCATATATAGCATTTTATAAGAGGATCAAATGATTAAATATGTTGTGCAAAACGCGATAGCAAAGATATCACCATTTCAGCCACACAACTATCGGATTAATAAATAATCAGTCGACTGCTGATACTCAACTGGATTAATTAAAATTCTCCTTAAACATAACTACCCAATTATGCTAATTAAACCGACGATCTCTTTGCCTACAGATTAAATGTCCTTGCCTCCTTTACCTACGAATTAATTCAACCTAATTAGATGGCACATCTTATTTGGGGCATTTATTGATTATTCAGTCTATATGAGAAGTTGGAGAACTTATGGAGATATTTGAGATAGGCGTATCCAAATAACTTTTGTCTTTTGAATCGATTTATGTTTTTATTTCATTATCTAGTTGAATATCAAAATTCTGTAATCCGGTACACGAGTCAGATACGACTTTGTATGCAAAAGGCTTTATGATACTTCAGATTTATCACAGTTTTAGATTAGGCCTGGTTTTTTTAATTCTTACTTTCATCTTTGGCTAACAATTAAGTTAACAAACATTGAACTTAACAAACCTATAAATAAAAAAGTTAATTTTTTTAGAAAAATAATTATTTAATTTATATAATATTAAAAACTACATTAAAAACATTACATTAAAAACATACATTAAAAACATAAATTTGTAAGAATTTTTTTTGTAGTTTTAACAAAAAGGTACGTTTCTGTTTCCAGAGATAAATTTATTTTGTTTTTAGGTAAATTAGAAGCCAAATCATGCCAAATTATTAACATGTAATTCATGGTTATTTATAAACATTTAAAAACTCTAAATGTACTTTCTAATGAGCGAGTTTTTTCATAATTCTACTATGCAAATATCGTCATACCTCCAAAAATAATCAAGATATCTTAATGAAATTTACAATTAGTGCTCGTTAAGTTATTCAGAATGTAATGAAGTATGGATTTGATTTTGAACGCTCTATAAGTGTATTTATAATTGTTTAATGCAAATGCTGTTGAAAGAATTCCAAACTTTCATATATTATGCACAAAAAGCGTATTTTTACATATAATTATTAGATAATAATTAGTCATTCTAAGATATGTCACGCATGTAACAGTACAAAAAAATAAATAAATAAAGAACTATAACAATTCTGGTTTTTATAAATAAATGCTAAATATTACGTTTTCTTTAAAGGCTACATATATAGTTAAATAATTTCCATTTTATGAGTGTGTGTTGTTGTTGTGTTTTCTGACACTTTACAAGTACACTGACAGTTAAATGTCAGCGATTTAAGTCGAGTGAGCATCTCCTGTTTTTTAATTAATACCAATTAGGGCCAAGACTACGATTCAGCTACTTCACGCCTCACATTCGCTTGCACAACCCCTTATTACTAGGAGGGGACATTCACACACATTTCACAGACAGAATTCAAAAGAAGAACAATCATGTTCAAACCGGGACTCGAATCCAGGAAAGACGCGCTATCCCTATGCCAGGATGCCGGCATTTTATCTGTATAAATAAAAGGACATCATATAAATAGTAAACTATTTTGTTTTTTAAAGTCCCGTCTGAATCTAGTTAGATACATTAAATAAAAATTAGATTAAATTAAAAGAATTTATGTGGTTTTCTTTTGTTTTATTGGACAGAAACAATCCAAACTCTGAATGTTCTGAATGTCCTAAAAGAATTATATATTTTCTAAAGAAATAAATATGAAATATAATGGCAAATAGAACGAATTTATGATCAAGATGGAATGCAATAGAATTAAAAACAACTCTGGCTTTTATTAACTAAGGCCTACATTTAAATTTTATTTGACTGGATACAAGTATACGGACAATATTTAACAATTGTAATTGATCTCAAACTCAAATTACTGTTATTAATTCATGATTAGATTTTTTTTATTTGTTGTTAAGTTTAATAAAAAAATATTTAATCAAATGAAATTAATTAAAGTGATTTTATTCTATCATATTTCATTCACAACATAATTCATTATAGTCGAACTTCTGCATGTTGATCTGACACTACATGAAGAAAAAAATTCTATTCATAGAAATTTAGATATACATTGATAAATACTGAAAATTCTTTATCATTTTTTACAATAAAAAATATACATATTTGATGCTTTAAAGTCAAAAAGGAATTAAGAGAATGAACCTAAGACATTTTTAAAAAGTAAAATGTAAATGTAAGAGGAGTAAATAACAATGATTTTAGAAGATTGTTGTTAACCTTCTTATAGAAATTTCGTAATTTTTGCCTGCCTTACTATTCATTCTGTTTACCATACCTGTTATTTAGCTGAGCTTCACTTTCTTATTCATCTCATTTTCTGAACCTTTTATTTAATTGAACTTTTTCCTGCTTAACGAAATTTGTTTGGTGATCATATTTAGTAGAAGCAATATTAACCTAATCTGAATTTAGAGAAAAAATTTTCTCTTAGTAAAAGAATACGTAGAACAAAAGTTCACAATAATGTTTGACTTTTTTCTTTTACATAGGAATCCTCAAAGGTTTATGAGAAATCCTTTCAAAGACAGAAACTGGGGGTATGAACTTCATCCTTCCCTGTTAAAAGCATTGCGCTTATTATAAATCCCCCCTTACCCTACTCATTCAAAACATTCATTCCGAAATGCATGCTTTATACATTCATTTTGTAATTATAAAATGCAGCTACGAATCAACACTTTCCTTTGGTAACATTTTAAAATTTCTCTTTTCAATGTCATACCCAGCAGGAATTAAATTTCACAAATTTAAATGCTCCGTTGTTGTTTTAATTTTCAACACAGAGTTTTAAATGTTTTCAATAATGTTAAATGCTGTGAAAGGAAAACAATTTATAAATGATGCAATGCAAGGAGATTCTGCTTTCGGTGACCTAGTGACTTACTTATAGCTAGGGAATATGCAATTCTCAATTATATGCAAATAAAGGTTTTCCTTGAAAAATGAAACAATAGGTGCTCGAACATCAACAGTTATTTAAAATTTTCCATTAAAGAATAAAGTGTAGGCTTTCTTGTACATTCTCTGTTAAAACTAATTACATGCATTATTTCCTGGCGAATTTTAATTGAGTCACGAGATATTTACAATTGAAATTCCAGAACGTGAAATAACTGCTTTATGCGTAAGAATGTAGCTAGTTCGAATTCTTCGACAAATGCTGATTTAACTCTGATTCTGGAACTTGATATTTTTAATATTGTATTATTTAATTTTTCTAATGTTAATAGATTTTAATGTTAAGATATCAAAACCCTGGATTAAGCTTAGGTTTTAAATAAAATCTCTTTTAAGAATATGACAGAAGCACTTGGAGATCACAATGGAAACAAGATACATTACAGAGATACTGCCCAGGATGGACTTAAAGAGATGTAGTGGGTATTTTTACTTAAATAAATCCTTCACTGTCCATGGAAGTTATGTATTTATCAAAAAATGTTTTTTTTTTCCATAAAAAGATTATGGTTGTTGTAGTGGACTTGACAGGAGAACAGTAATATACACTTTTATGTACGTAGCATGTTCTAAAATATAAGAGTTAAATATTTTCCGACGAATCATGATATCCTTGGGATTATAGATCTAGTTAGAAATTTAAATGCCAGTCCAGTTAGACATATTATAATCAGAAGCATATAAATTATTACGGTAAAGGAATGGATGGAATTTTTATTAGAAAGTTAATGTCTTTTTTGAAGATATTATTCCGATATGTGTAAAAAATAGCTTCTAAATATTGTATTATTATTATATCACAATAAGTTGATTTATAACAAGCAAATAAAATTATAGTAGCTATTTAATTTTATTGAATTACTGTTTATAATAAATGTTATTATGTTATGTTTTATTATTAGCATATTTTTAATGAATATTTAAATGAATTTCAGATTAACATATTACATAGATAAATATTTGTGAAGCTATGGATATTTTATCTGCACAGGGATATATTTTATATTTTTAGTACTAATGTATTTTGTATTTATTATTCTTTGTATTTTATCTTCTGTATGCTTTGCGGCTTCAGTAGTTTTTGATGTAGGCTTCCTAAATTTTCCTACTATTATAATGTTAAAAATATTTTTAAATATTCGATTTTACATTGATAAATTCGAAGACAATAGTAAAAAAGTTTTTTTAAGGTTTATTCTTTTCTATATTATTCCTGTTAAACAAATGTACCTTCTGCAACTTTCAAATAATATTTTTTAAAGTTGTGAATTCAGTTGGAGACTTTTCTATTATACAGTGTATTCAATCAGAAAATAACTAAAATTTTAAATTTTTTTTACAAACTTTTAGAATATTATTTGTGAAATGTGCTATACTTTTTTTACAAGTTTCAACGAAATATTATAATTTCAAAGTGCTATATATTGTTCAGTTGTTACTATTACTTTTTTAATAGGACTATTTTTGAATCATCCATTTTTATCAATTTTTATTATTTATTAATTAAAATTACTTATTTTTTGTTGATTAATTATGTGTTACTTTTTAAGGCTATTAAATTATAAAAATAAATATTTTCTTCCATTTTTAGTTTAAACATTATCGGCACTTTTTGCTAACCTCTTTGGTACACTCACATTTTCTTTGTTCGAATTTTAGAACACACCACAATCTTAATCCTTATCATATTAATAAATCCCTATTAATTAAATTCCACAGTAATACAAAAGCTTTGAAAAGGAATAAAATCAATAATAGTTTAAGATTATTTAATTAAACGAAACAATACAAAGACAATAAATTAATAATTGAAATATTTCCTACCATAAAGTAAAGCTTTGATTTAATCAAATTACCAACAAAGGTGTTTAAAACTATTTCATTTATTATTTCCACTTTCAAACACACCGTTTGTGACTATACTAAAGAAAGTTTTGTTTAACTTCTTTGAGTAACGGAAATCAGTCTGCCAATTTGAAAAGAAAAGCTGAAAAGGTTGCGATTTTGTGGGAGATTAATTTTTGTCATAACCATTTATCAGTCATAACCTTAGAATTTTCAAAAGTCTGTCAACTTATTAATAATGAAAGTACAATATTTTCACGCGATCAATTATATGCAGCATTTTCTGCAGATAAATCTATAACTGCGATTAGAATCCAGACTAAAATAGGCAACAATAAAATAATTCGTTTCCGTATTCTGCGACGACCACTTTCGATGTTCTTTCTGACTAAAGAGTAATACAAGGTGGCCAGAAATAAAACACCCCTACTCTGACCTCCATGGATATCGAACTACTCAGTGTAAAGGCTCAAAATTTTGTACACATACTATTCAAAATATGGGGAAACGGATTTCACGAAAAAAAAATTAGTTCCTGAAATCACCGATAGGTGGCGCTGCACAACTGGAACTATGATCAAAAGACACAAATAATAATAAAAATTAAAATGTTTATGCGGAATGGAATGCTTCCATGCTTCCTTTTTAATTTTTCTGCCCCTTATGGAAAATAAAAATAGTAAAGAAGCTAGAACTCCCGTTGTAACTGCAATTTCATACTGTAACCAGAAAAATTTGCATAAAGCATGGTTAGAAGCCATGTTCTGGGTATAAAAGAAGTTAAAAGGTGGGGAATGTCATTCTTATTAGTGATGGCTGTCACGCTGCCAGAACGCGCTTTGCTTGTGAAGTTGTTTTACGAGAATAAAGGAAATGCTCCAGCAGCACTTCGAGAGTTTCGCCGACTTAAGGATTTGCGTAAGGGACCATTGCTTCCACAAGCTCTCAGGAGAATGATCGCTCGATTCGAGGAAACTGGACATCTTGGAGTTCAGCCTGGTCGAGGACGCAAACCGGTTCGTTCAGATGTCGTTGAAGATGTTGCCACCGGTATTGTTGAACAGTCAATGGATAATGTTTTAGGCTGCAGTAGTGCACGTGCAGTGTCACGACACTTGGGTGTTCCCTATAGCACAGTGTGGAACGTACTCAGAAAAATGGTGCATTGTTTCCCGTACAAAATCCGCCCTAATCAACAATTGCTGGCCACAGACAGGGAGATGCGACTGACCTTTGCATTGACATTTCTTGCTAGAGTTGAAGTGGATGCATCGTGGCCGTGGCAGATTCTGTGGAGCGATGAGGCCCATTTCCACCTCAGTGGAACAGTGAACACCCATAACTGTCGCATATGGGACACGACAAACCCCCGTACCTTCCAAGAGATTCCACTCCACTCACCGAAAGTTACAGTCTG
Organism: Argiope trifasciata; assembly: GCA_026543055.1. Classification (NCBI taxonomy): domain Eukaryota; kingdom Metazoa; phylum Arthropoda; class Arachnida; order Araneae; family Araneidae; genus Argiope; species Argiope trifasciata. The sequence goes on from JAPMOQ010030118.1 coordinate 7,894, forward strand.
GTGTGGATTCAAAGCCACATTCATCCTTGGACCGTTCTTTTTCGAAGAGGTTACTTCCAATGACCTTGAGACATGTACCGTGACGGCCAACAGGTACAAAAGGATGCTCGAAACATTTGTTGTACCCCATTTGCAGCAGCGCCAATGCCTTGACACCATTACTTTTATGCAAGATGGAGCACCTCCACACATTGGACTCCCTGTGCAACAGTTTCTTCGCCAACATTTCACCACTGACAGAATAATCAGTCGCGCGTTTCCGACAACTTGGCCATCTCGTTCACCGGATCTTAATCCGTGTGATTTTTGGCTTTGGGGACACTTAAAAAACCTTGTTTATCGAGAACGTCTGATAACCTTGGCAGATTTGAAAGAGAGTATCAGTCTGCATGTGAGAAGCATCTCAGATGACCAGTTACGATCCGCAGTTGAACAAGCTGTCCACAGACTTCACATTTTACATCTTCAGGAAGGGAACCATATTGAGCAGCATTCCCTGCATCGATAACGTCCTTGTTTCATGTATGCTTGGTACTTTCAAATAAAATGTGTTTAAAACGTGTTTTTGTGTCTTTTCAGCATACGTCCAGTGGTACAGCGCCACCTATCGGTGATTTCTGGAACTAAATTTTTTTTTCGTGAAATCCGTTTTCCCATTTTTTGAATAGTATGTCCACAAATTTTCAAGCCTTTACACTGAGTAGTTCGATATCCAGGGAGGTCAGAGTAGGGGTGTTTTATTTCTGGCCACCCGGTATATGGAAGGATGTGTACCAGTTCTGGAATTTACTTAATTGTTAAATATAAATATCTTCTCCTTTCTTCTTTCCTGTCATTCTTATTTTGCCGAATCAAACTCAACTTAACGCATGCTCAAAAGAGCAGAAAGTTTTAGAATTCGTTGGTAAGCAATAATTTTATCAACTTTAAAGTGCTCTTATTTTGTTTTAAACACTGCTCTTAGTTAGTAAAAATTAAGGAACATGAAATACTATTTAATATCCTTTAATGGTTAAATTTGTAACAAGTTTGTAACGTTAAAATTGTAACAAGAGTTCTTCTGAACTAATGCTAAAATATTTGTCTTTTCGTCGGAATTGAGCATTTTTGTTCATAATACTTTATAAAAAGTTCACTTCCATTTACTTCTGTTGTCTGAAGGAAGGGAATCAATTCCTCAGGAAACCGCACTCACTTAAGGACAAACATGATTCGAGGACAACATCTGATTGGTACCATCTCGAAAGCGATCATGGCACTAAGGTCCCAAATATAATATAATACAGTTTTCAAAAAAAATTATTAGAGAAGAGTTAAGAAAAATGATGTACCTTTTATGTTTTTTATATATGTAAAATAACTCTGCTTGTGTTAATACTGCTTTCATAAAAATACGAGCAGTTGTTGTTGTTGTTTGTGTTGTTTTAGTGGCGCAAGAGCCAACCTAGACTAAACTGAGCCACATAAAAATACAAGAACTCCCTTCTAATAGCTAACGGCTAATTTATAAGAGATACGCGAACACAGTTGGAAAAAATGCTTTAAATGACTAAAGAATAATATCCTAAGTTGCTTGAATCAATAGACATTGTAAAAAAAATTGCGAATAAATTTTTTACAGTCCTGATCTTCTATAAGTCATCTCTATTAATAATTAAGATGAATGAATGTGTGTTGACGATCTCGAACGTTTGATCACCTGTAATTAAGTCGGGTTCTTATATATCTTGGAGGGTATAAATATGCATTTTGGAGCGATTGTTTTGAAATTTTGATTACATTCGCAATGAATTAACAATTTCGATGTTTTCCGCGAAATAAATAAATAAATATTGTTGCAAAAATAAATTTTATACTGTTTAAAAAAAAAATTTTAATGTCATTTTTATGACACTTTTTGAAGTAAACAAGCTGATTTTTTCTAAAATTTGGCAATTCTAAAAAAAAAAAGGTATAATTTTAATTTTTTTCCATAATTCAGGGTCGATGTTTCCAACAATAGATGAGCAAGAAATTCAAAATGTTTACAATCTTTTATTTAATACTAGCCGCCTTTGGCGACCTGCTGGTTCGCCATGAGTAATGGGTTCTAAAATTTTCAATTAAATCACATTTTCATTAACCTTGAAGTAACTCTGGGCATTGATTGGCCTGAAATTAATATTTTCTTTAAGATGATGAACTGAAAGTTCTAAAAGAACGCATTTTCCTAATAATATTAGTTAATTTTATAAATCAGTCAGTTTTAATGATTGATTTAGAAGACTGATTGATATAGCAAATTTTATTTAAAATATTAATAAAAATATTTTGTAAAATGGGGCTCACAGAGCAAAGTATGAAGAAATCTCATACTTATTCACTCATTATTCATTAATGCATTGTTTGACTCAAACTACATAAAATGCAATTATTTACTTCATTTAGATCAAATTATTAGTATTAAACAATATACATGCCTATTAATAATATTTTACTAATTGGCCATTGGAAAGGAATTTGAAAGCATATCCTGTATAAATTTAATCCTGTATAAATAAAGATAATTTATTCAATTAATGATTTAAATATTGCAAAGGATTATAGAATCCTTTGCCTTGCATTTTTTAAAGAAAATATCACATTTTATTTTTATTTTATCCAGTCACGTACTAAAAGTTGCCTTTTTTAACTTTTAATTTGCGATGATAGTTTTTTTTTAATTTGAACTTCTGTCAAAATGATGGCAACACGATGATAAAAACTAATTTTTTCCCTTTGACGTACTCTTGCAGATTTTATAGAAACCTTAGCTTTGTATCTATTTTTTTAGAAACTATCACATTTTATAATGAAAAAAAAGATTGAATTAATTATACAGATATTGCAAACGATAATAGAAATATGCCATTAAGTCGGGATTCCAATGCATATCCTGTCTAAATTTGATCAGGTTTACCGTAAAGAAAATTTATTGAATTAATTATTTAGAAATTGCAAACGATCATAAAATCCTTTGCTTTGCATTTATTTTTTTAGAAAATATCACTTTTTATATTTATGATATTTTATCCAGTCCCATGCTGAAAGTTGTATTTCTTTAGATTTGATTTGTGATGATAGTTTTTTTTAATTCGAACTTTCGGCATTATTTTATTTTATCCAGTCACGTGATAAAAACATAATTAAAATATTTCTTTAAAAATTCGTTAAAAAAAGAAGCTTACATTATAAATTTAAAAAACTGATACCGTTAGAAAGCTAATTTTTTAATCTTCAAATAGATATAAAAATCATGTTTGTGCAATGATATTTTCGGAAGCTATAGCGGAAAAATGTCGAAATTTCGCTTAAATTTTAATTCAAATTCTAATTAAAAATTCGAAAAAAGGACTCCGAGGTGCACATTCCCGACCTCCAAAGTATACATGTACCAAATTTGGTAGCTGTAGGTCCAACGGTCTGGCCTGTAGAGCGCCAACACACACACACATTGAGCTTTATTATAAGTATAGATTTAATTGTATGGGATTTTTTCTCATTTTTGATATTGTATGAATTTTTTTGCCTATGGGTGCTATCATTATTATATAGGTAAATTAAAAAACAAATCAAAAGCAGAAAAATTAATTTTGCATTATCATGTTATCGTGTGTTGAACTTGATTCGATTTTTCTAAAAAGTTTTTGTAAAGATTTGAATCTCTTAATTTTAATTCCAAATCCAACTTTGCATAAGTTTAAAAAAATTGTTTATTTACAATTTTGTCAAAAATAAGAATCTGAAAAAGGGACTCATTTCTGTTTTCTTGACAAAAAAAAAAAAAAAAAAAAAAAATCCACAAAGACAAATTCAGCCAGGCGAACGTTGAATTCAAAAATCAGAATTAAAAGGGCTATTTTTCCTCATGCTTAGGACCACAATGTATTCAATGGCACAAATACTTACGTATTAAGCTACTATTATTTCACGTGATTTCAAAAGTACTTAGAATACATTATGATTAAAATTGTTCCTATCACAAAAAGAAAATATTAAAATAATTTCTTTTTTTCGAAGTTATGGATTTAAATATATAGGTGTTTTTTATTCAAATCGATTTGTCCTAAATAAACTTTAACATTCGGTTTGATCAAAGAATTTTGCAATTTACCTGCTGAATATTCATGTAACACTACTAAGCAAATCAGCATTCTCTGTAGGGTCTCTGTCAATTTCGCAATTAGTCGGGATCGTTAATTTATAAAGCGTGAAGTTAAGAAGGTGATTCGAAATTTAATGAGGTAACTGTGTTCGTAACTCTTAAGTTTGATTATTTTATTTACAATAAAGGAAATATTCAGAAATGCTATCGTAATGAAGTATAAAAAGTGTTCAAAAATTATTTTTGGTTCAGCCACAGTTTTGAGAAAACAAATAATCTGATAATTCAAATAATTCAATAATCAATAAATAATAACAAATAATTAAATAATTTTGAAATTTAGATTAAAGATATTTCCCGGAAAAGATCAGTAATAGTTGTGAGATGAAATTTCAATAAACAGTATTGCATTTAGAATATTAACAATATATAGAATGAAAAGCAAAATTATTGGTTCCGGCAAAATCTATTTATATCAAACAGATTTTGTAGATAAAGAATGCGTGTGTGTGGATTTTCTAAACTCCAGACCATTCAACCTAGAGCAACCACCAAATTTGGAACACATATAATTTAGAGGATAAGAATGCGTAACTCATAGATTTTTTAAATTTTATTTAGAATCTTAAGTAAATAAAAATCAAGCGAAATGTTGGCATGTTTCTAAGATAGCAGCAGAAAATGTTACAAAAATGACTTTTGCCTCATCTTGAAATTTAAAGGATGATAATTTTTAATTACAATCTTTGCAGCATAATCTTTCTGTTGTTAATTAATTTTTAAAATTACTTTAGTATATTTTAAAATTAGCTGCCTTTAGCAATTAGTTGGATCGCGAGAAATATTGATTGCATCTGCTTTTAATTAAATCTCTTTAGCATAACTTAATTTTCATGATCCAAGCAAAATAATATTTCTAAGAATAAAATTGTGCCAAATATCAAAACCATGTTATTTCATTAGTCTTATACCTGTTCTGTTCATTGTAAATAGGAACAGTTCTCTATTTTTCATGCCATCATAATGGCATTAAAAAATCTGACTATTCTAATAAAGGATCTTTTACCTTTCGCACTTCGGGTGCTCTATTTTCTTATTATGCAGGTATGTGCACTGTATAGGTGTTAAATAGAATTATTCTTTCTTAGCTTTTAACAAGGGAAGAAAATCCTTCGAAGAGAAGAGGTTATATACAAAGTGGTTGGTAAAGTCCTTTTAACTTCTTTAAATTCCAATTAAACCTTATAAAGACAGAAAAGCAACAATAAGTAAATTATTATGTTGTATGCATTAATACAGATTACAGTGCCTCTAGAAACAAAATAAGGATTGCAAATAATAACTAAAAAAAGAAAAAGCAACAAACAATGAATATCGACAAAAAATGTCAATTAGAAATATATGTACTTTATCAAAATAAAAACACAGGAAAAAGTTTTATGGAATTATTTGTACATTTATCAATAAAATTCAAATAGATATTAACAATTAAAACTATGCATTTTTTATATAAAAAAAGTTCCGCTTAAAATTGTAAAATGCGTGTATTCAAATTCCTTTTGCTCCATCCGCCTCCCACCCTGAAATGCGTTTTCTAATTTTACATTATTTTATTTGTATTTATTTTCTTCGTAGTTTAAATTTCCCTTCGCCGAAGTTTAATTCTGAAACACTGTATGGAAATATATTTACCTCTGAAACACTGTATGGAAATACCAGAAATATATTTACCTCTGAAACACTGTATGGAAATACCGGAAATATA
>JAPMOQ010030118.1:13791-52089 GCA_026543055.1 Argiope trifasciata
TTACCTCTGAAACACTGTATGGAAATACCGGAAATATATTTACCTCTACTAAACTGGCGACAATAATGTTGGAAATATGGCTAATTCCACAGCTATGTGGGAATAGTACAAATTTCATCTTTCAACAAGATAGCGAACTTTCATACTGTAGTCTGGATGCCCATAGCCAATTAAAGACCTTCTGCATTTCTGGATTGGATATATAGATAAAACAGATTTACTCTTTGTTCACCAAGATGACGTGATCTTACAGCGCAAGATTTTTTTTTATTACGCTATATTACATAATTTATTTATAAACTTTCACCATCATTAAACGAAAACCATCTATGAATTAAATAACGCATCAACGCAGCATTAAATTTCATCTGCAATGCAAAACTTCAAATTCGTGAAATGACCTCGATTACTGATTCAGTATTTGTCCTGGTAAGACAAGTTCATACATCAAATATTTGTAACTGCAAAATAAAAGCTGGGGTGTTTTTTTTTTTCCTTATTTCCATACATCACTATTGATATTATAAATAATAGTTTTCAAAGCAAAAAAAAGCTTAATATTCGGTCATTTATACACATTCATCATGTAATATCAACCAAAATTTGAAGTTTGAAAATATTTCATGAGAAAACCATTGAGAGCAAATTGCCCAAAGCAATTAATTGCTACTTGAACATTCATTAATCCTGAGTAGTAGTAATTCAAGTAGCCCCCCAAAACGGCTAAATACTCAATAAATTATCAAAATACGACGATTTTATCAGCAAATATCAATCAAAGTTTGAACCAAATAAAATAAAATATTATCGGTCTCTTTACTTGAGCGTATCTTATTGAACTCCTCGTCGAAATAGTCCAGAAAAATGACTTCAGTGCATGTTCTTTTCTCTACACCAGTGATTCTCAACCTGTTGGGCGCGCCCCCCTAGGGGGGCGAGAGCACACTAATGGGGGGCCGCGAGCATATCCAAGAGGAAATGTTATTTAAAAAATGATTAAGTGACTGAAAGGAAAGAACACGCACACACATACGAAACAAAATACATTTCGACATATTTAATAATTAACTTATTAAATTAAAACAACTTACTAAATTAAAACAAATTTAATAATTATTAATGACTTCCTTGGGCCTGTCTTGTAGAGCAAAGTTTTTCGAAGGAGGATTTAATATTAAAAATAGACATTCTCAGTTCTTTTTCTATATTTAGCTGAGATCTATATTTTGTCTTCAAAGAAGCCACCACAGAAAATCCAGTTTCACAAAGGTAAGATGTTGAAAATGGTAGTAAAATGCGAAATGCCCTTGTTTTTAGTGCAGAAAACTCATCATCCACTCCTGCCCAAAATTCAAAGAGTGATTTATTACTAAATTGTCTTTAGGTTTCGCCGCTTGCCGTAAAGTGTATGAAGGTTTCTTGCTCTTCAATTAAGAGTCCTTCGGGAGTATTTTGAAATGGATCCCTCGCCCATTTGTAACTTGATATCAGTTTGTCGTCAGCAAGAAAATACTTTTTAAAATTCTTTGCTAGCATTGCTAAATGATTTTAATGGTTACAAAAACAACTTTTACATGTTGTTCTTCAGCCTTGTAAGTTTTAATACAATCAGTCAAATTTGCAAACATTGTTAAGTTTTCTTGCTTTAAATTTCTGCTCCACAATTCCAATTTTCTACAAAAGGCATTAACTTTATCACTCGTATCAAATATATATGAATTTGCTCCTTGCAGTTGAAGATTCAAGTTATTTAATTTCTCGAATATGTCGACCATGCAGCTCAATTTCATCACAAATAAACTATCTCGAAAATTCTCAGCTTCTGGTCTGTTTTCCTCTTCTAGGAAAACTGCGATTTCTTCTCTTAAGTCATAAACACGTTGCAAAAATTTCCTTCGTGATAACCATCTTGCCTCGCAATAAAATAGTAACGCTGAATGTACTGCTCTCATGTCTTTACAAAGTGCGGAAAAGATTCTTTATTTCAGGGGTCTCACTTTTATATAATTTACTACGGTTACAACCGTAGTTAACACAATATTCAAACCAGGACTCATTTCTTTGAAAGCCAAAGCTTCTCTGTGGATCATGCAATGTGTCCAGACGCACTGTGGCGATTTTTGTTCCACAAGTGCTTGAATACTTTGGAATCTTCCGGACATAGAACGAGCACCATCGGTGTATATTCCGAAGCAATTTTTTCATTCTATGTTTGCCACGTTCATAAAATCATTTAAGATAGAAAATAATGCGAGTGCTGTTGCTTTGAGTTTTATTGGTTTGAAGAAAAGTAATTCTTCTACTACTGACAAATCATCACAAAATCTAACATAGGCAATGAAATGAGCATCTTTATTACTATCTGTTTCCTCATCGATTTGTATTGAAAACAATGTCACGTAACTTCGACAAAAACTGACACTCTACATCTTCAGCTATATCAGTAATTCGACGGGCTACAGTATCATTTGAAAGAGGTATAGACTGCAATTGTTTTGCAAAATTATCTTCAAACATAATTTCTACAATCTGAACTGCGGCTGGCAAAATAAGCTCTTCACCAATGGTGTGCGGCATTTTACATCTGGCTATTTTATATGAAATTTTACAACGGTTACAACCGTAAGAGAAAGTTCAAAGACAAAGTTTTTTAAGCAATGATTTTTGCTTTTCATATGATTTTAATTTTAATTCAAAGAATTCCCTGGGTTTGTTTACGTACCCACTTTGAATCGTTTCCAAATGTCGTTTTTTATTAAGTTTCATGCTGTCTGCCGCCAGCATTTTTGAGAAAATGATACACAGGGGTCTTTCTTCTTCATTTACTTCAGTACTAGTGAACCCAAAATTTAAGTATTCTTGAGAATATTTTCTTGATTTTATTTTCGGAACCACACTCGTCTGTGTACTTGTTGATGCTTCTCTATCGTCTAAGGCTCGTTTACGCCAGCTTAAAAATTTATCCATGATTCTGCATAAATCTGCTGCCGTAAATATTTAATACGGTGAATTGCAATTAAACGAAAATATGTATAACATACACATTCAGAATAGATTCAATAGCGATAGAAGGATCGACTCGAATGAGATTGTCTGGAATTGAAATTGGCGTCATAGAACTTTCTCCTTCTCCTTTTAAAAAACGTTTGTTCACATCTGTGCACTCTCTTAACTTAAGTTTTAAGCTGACCAGACAAATTCCAGACAAATGGAAACTTCTCGCGAAACCGTGAGAATGCCCGACATGGCGGGATGCAAGAGCAATAAAAAGGCATAGGATTCTTATTTTCTGAATGCTGAGGATCGGTGTTGCAAAAAGTCAATAAATTTCCGTTTTCTTGGTAATTTGTAAAGTTTAATATTATGGTTGTAGTGTTGGTTTAGCTTCAAAATACTCAAAATACATTATTATTGTATACATTTTAGTGTATGCGGTGGGGAGGAGGGGGCGGGATGAAAATTATGATTGAAAATTGGGCCGTGAATACTAAAAGGTTGAGAAACACTGCTCTACACCACATTATATTCAAATGAATTATATATGAAATGTGTCAATCAATCGAAATCCATGCGTATGTGAACACAATAACTCAAAAATCCAATGGAATGTGAGCACAAAATTTGATACGTAGGTCGTAACATTAAAAGTCTATATCTGCTATGCTGCTACCCAAAGCAGCATAAAAGGGAAGGGAAGAGGTTTCATCCAGAAATTCAAACGCGATTTTCATCACAAAAAGTTGTTTAGAGCAGAGAAATTCGAGGGAATATTATTAGAGAAATAATGTGGAAAGTGTCGGAGAAAGGGAGCAACAAAGAAAATCAAAAAGAGAATATTACAATCATTTGGATGGTTATGAGAACACTTACTCAAATTATTTATTATTGATTTTCGAGGAAATGAGAGCGTAATAGACACCGGACAATTTTCGACCTTATTAGTAATACCTGTTTTCATCAGTTGTTGGTTTTTCTTTCTTGGTTTTTTTAACAATATTTTAGTTGAATAGAATTTTTCTTTCTTAGCTTTCAACAAAAGAAGAAAACCATGCGATTGAATATTTGATAAAACAACAAAAATGATTAAAATTTCATCACGACAATGAGAACTGTTATTAAAATGTATGCGAAAAGTATTTTGAAAACTTTCTTGAAATTTAGGAAACCTTTGCACTGCAACTAAATGCATATTATTAAAAAAATGTTTTAAATGCGAAAATAGTGTAAAAGTTGTTATTATGCAATAATACTTTTGAAAATTACCCAAGACCTTCAAAAATAACTTTTTATCAATTTAAAATTCAAATGAATTTTAAAAAAAGAAATAGAAGAGCACTTAAAAGCTCACATTTTTACTTATAAAGAATATTTATGTGTGGCAATAGATTTTTCAGTTATTAAATTTACATGCAAGTGAACATATAGACCAATAGACAACGACCAATAGAAGACCAATAGACATAGTAAGCGAATTGGTACAAAATTTGAAAAGGATAAACGCTAAAACGAATAAAGCAATTCACCAATTATTTTCTTATATTTTTTATATTATTTTCTAATATAATTATTTAGCTCTTTATGTTTCCTTATTATCTTCATTTTCTTTCAGTTACTACAAAAATTTCAGCCCAACGTTTTATAAGAATTGACATACTTAGTTTTAGGAACACATAATAATTTTCATTCTTATAACGCAAAGCATATTTGAGTAATTGTGCTCATCGAAAGACATAATTCCAAAAATGTATTCCAAAGGTGGATATTCGTGAAACTCTCAAGGTCTATTTTCGACGATTTGTATATGAGAAGATAAAAAAGACGTGTTTTAAAACACAAAAACAATAAGAACTTACAGATTTTTTTTAAGTAAATCAACAAATTTGTAAATATAGTGATTTACTACTTATTAAGATATAATTGAATGTGCCTTATTCTTATATCTTAGCCCTTACAGTATATGAAAATTACTCAAAAGCATTTTCTATTAATTTGGGCCGTTTTTTGGATTATCTGTATAATTCGCTTATCCGTGATTGGTGTATCATGCACTTCCGGGGATATTCGAGAGTTAACAACAATTGTTGCTTTCTGCTTGCCGACCAATTTTCCTATCCGGAAGAAAATTTTATTGGCAGTACTTACTTTTTTGACTAATCCAAATAATTTCAGTAGATTCTAAAGCTTAAAGGAATTATATTGTATTTTGCTAGTGAAGAAGATCATTCTGACAAATATTTCTAAAATAGAAAAAGATTTCATAGTCGAATTTCGAAGTGTTTTCGAATTTTCGATAGTTAAGTTTTTTATAAAATATTTTGAATTTCGGAATAAATTTGGAAACACATATTGCGTATTTTTTTAACAATAAATCAGAAACACTTCAATACAAAAAAAATCTAGCTTTTGTGTAAATTGAATCAATAGACTAAAAAAAATCTACTGTATCTTTTTTCATGAAAATCAGATAAAAATAAATATCGAAGCAGCTACTAAAAGAATCCTTTCCTTTCATGCACATTCAAGACAGTGCATGATTTTTCTATATTTATTTTTTTAATTTCGATTGTTAACCGGTAGGAGAAATCACCCCGAAACTCTCTCGCATAGTCTGTATCTATATCTATACTTATAATAAAGCTTAATCTCTCTCTCTCTCTGTGTGTGTGGGGGTGTTGGCGCTCTACAGGCCAGGCCGTTGGACTTACAGCTACCAAATTTTTTACATGTATACCTTGGAGGTTGGGAATGTGCAGCCCTTAGCCCTTTTTTCGAATTTTTAATTAGAATTCGAATTAATTGAAATTTAAGCGAAATTTCGACGTTTTTCCGCTATAACATCCGAAAATATTATCGCACAAACATGATTTTTACATCAGTTTAAAGATTAAAAAATTAGCCTTCTATTGGTATCAGTGTTTTAATGTATAACTTAAGCTTCTATTTTTAACGAATTTTTAAAGAAATATATTAACCATGTTTTTTTTAGCACGTGACTGGATAAAATAAAAGAAAACAATGACGGAACTTCAAATAAAAAAAAACTATCATCATAAATTAAATATAAAGAAAGTCAACTTTTAGCACGTGACTGGATAAAATAAAAGAAATATAAAATTTTATATTTTCTAAAAAAATAAATGCAAAGCAAATGATTCTATGATCGTTTGCAATATTTAAATCATTAATTCAATAAATTATCTTTATTTATACAGGATTGAATTTAGACAGGATATGCATTCAAATTCCGGTCCAATGGTCAATTTGTAAGATATCATTAATAGGCATATATATTGTTTAATACTATTAATTTGATCTAAATGAAGTAAATAATTACATTTTATGTAGTTTGAGTCAAACAATGCATTTATGAATAATGAGTTTTAGATTTCTTCATACTTTGCTCTGTCAGCCATATTTTACAAAATATTTTTATTAATATTTTAAATAAAAGTTGCTACATTAATCAGTCTTCTAAATCAATAATTAAAACTCACTGATTTATAAAATTAAAGAGTATTATTATTAAGAAAACGTGTTTTTTTAGAACTTTCCGTCCATCATCTTAAAGAAAATATTAATTTCAAGCCAATCAATGCCCGGAATTACTTCAAGGCTAATAAATATGTGATTTAATTGAAAAATTTAGAACGCATTACTCACGGCGAATCAGCTGGTCGCCTAAAGCGGCTAGTCTGTTAGTTGTAAAAGTTGTTATATCAGAGGGTATCAAATATAATATTGGCGTACAATATTTATAAAATAAGATGTGAATTTAGAATTTTTACTGAATCTTTCGCATGATACTTCGCGAGTTTTTTGGCGGTTAATCCCTGTCATGCGTTAATAGCATCTAAAAATCGAATTTGTGTTTTTGACAGGTTTTACTCAATCGATTGGAAACAAAGAATTGACACAAAATTGCCCTTGTAGTCACAAATGCTCATATCTTTGTTAAATTTAAATCATTGCTTTTATTTATTTCTGAAAATATAAACCGACAGACAGTCAACCGGTAATTGGATACGGGCTCAAAATTTGGCAGGTATCTAGACTATAGATGATAATTCTTTGTATTGAATTTTCACTATCTAGCTCTCTTCGTTTTGTAGTTATCATGTTAAATTATATTCGAACAGCCAGACGACGGACTTCAAATGAACAGATGTACATAAAAGTTTTTAGAAAATTAGCAAATATGGTGTAAAGAACGCAAATCAAATTTCAACCACTTGGTTCAAATCGTCTTTGAGTTTATAATCTTCTGAATATATATGTGTAAACTTTAAGAGCTGCATATGAAATTTTTATTAAGTTATTTAAAAATGTTTGATTAGTAACAAAAGAGCTATTATTAAGAGCTTATTATTAAAGATTTATCAAGACCATTACCTGAAAAATGCTGAAAAGTATAGAATTTCACAATTATTATTTAAATCTTTTAGTAACAAAACTACTTATCAAATCAGCTCTAAAGTTATGTATATATTTTTTTATAATTAAGTACAGAATATTGATCGTTTCTTTCTTTCTTTTTTACGCATTCAGAAAACATGTGCAACAATTTATTTTTTGAAATTTTTTATGGTAAGCATATAAAGATTTTATAGAAATTATAGACTATTCTATGGATTTTATATAATTATTTTATAGGGATGAAAATTTTAAACGGATATCGTTGCATGCAGTTGTTTTGCTCGCATACCATTTTTCTTAAAATTAAGGCTTTTTAATAACTGTAGAAAGGAAAATAAACTTTTATGAATGATTTAAAATACAGACTTTGTAGAGCTACAAATGAAGTTAAAACTAAAATATAAATAAAACTAAACTGGTACTGGGTCTAATGCTACTTGGTCATACCAAGCCCAAATGAGCGGAGCTCTTTCGAACTAAGGCAGAAGTGTGCGTCTTTCGTTCTTAACGAGCACCGGTAGATGTGAAAGTAAGACTTTTTTCGAACGAACACGATACAACCCTTTATAGGGGGAGGTCGAATTCTTTCATACACTCATTCATCCATCCGCAAGTCTAAATTTAGATCCAAATTAGAGACCAACTCATCCTAGTTCCCCCAAAGGTATAATTTGTTGTGGGGACTTGGAGGTTTTTGCAGTCACGACATATTTAACGTGCCCCAATTGCCATTAACCAACACGGTGTACTTTGGTAGAGATGAGAACAGAACTCACCACCTTTTGGTTACGAGACTGAGGCTATACCAACCAGGCTACCGCGGCCACAAACTAAACTATTTAACTAAATCTGAAATGTGCAGTAATTTTTATATAATTTAAAAGTCAAAATTTCTGAGCCTAGAAATAAATTGCGTAAGATTAAAGCGTATAATTAAAAATTGAATATCAGCAGCAGAAACCAGTCCCATGAAATCATAAAATTATTAAAAACGTAAATGTGTGGTTCAACTATCTTCTAATTTTTGAGGTTTTGAAATTTCGTCTTTTTTTATTATTATTATTCAGGTTGTTAAGTATACAGATGCTAAACAGAATCGCTTTTCTTTAACTTTCAACAATACGAGAAGATCATGCGATTCTATATTAAATGAAACCTTGAAAATGGTTTGCATTAATTGCAACAAAGCAATGTAATTAATCCATTGTTGAAGATTTAAAAAATATTTTTTAATTGTAGAAATCGAAAAAACTTTGCATGAATTGGTATCATTAAAGAGAAAAAGATTTTAAATTTTCAAACTTTGAAAATTTTATTTTCATGCAGTAATATTTTCAGAAGTAACGGCGGACAAATGATACAATTTTGCTTAAATTTTAATTAATTAAAATTCTAATTAAAATTTCATCAAAATATCACACCTAAGTATACATTTCCAATCTCCAAGGTATATAAGTACCAAATTTGGTAGCCGCATATAAAATAATATGTTCTGCAAAGAACAAAAACACACATTCATTTTTATTAATAGTAGAGATAGTTCCTAAGAATTATCAATTATTATCGGTCAGTAGTAATAAAAATCCATAACTATATCCAAAATTATTTTTCACTCTTAAAGTTTATAACTGTCGTTTCACAATTTTGTTCTCCAAAGAAAATTATCGAAACTCTTAAGAAATTATTATTACAAATTTCTACTTTTATCCCTTTTTTCTATGTTAAGCCCTGTTACATTAATTTAAACAAGATAAAATGTAATAAAGTAAATAATTTATTATCTACAGGGACATACATTTTTATAGGGAAAGGGAAAAAATGTTACCGAAGTTCTTGAAAAGATTAAGTAATTCCCAACATTTGAATGTTTAAAATTGTGCATGCATGTTTAATATTGTGTTAGTACATTATATATAAGTGCGTGTAAGTGTGTGTGTGTAATTTTAACAGGGTTTTGGAGTGGACGCAACTTTTTAATTAATAAAACTTTCTCTAAAAGATTATCAAGACAACTGAAGATTATTTAGTAACTTGTTTAATAACTTTCCAATGCTTGTGTTATTTGAAAACTCGGAAAAGTTAATTAACGGATTCTCCATAACTATTGATTTGGAAATTTTTCTATTGCATTATTTAAGTGATTTAATAATTTTTAAAAACTCATAAGTGCTCTATGGAAATGCTGTGTTATTCCATATGATAGTATCAATTGATGATGATGTCGTGTCCGTGTTTCCACTGAAAAAGGGTGCAGTAGCTTCTGAGGGTAAAGACCCCTGAGCACCCAAAGGGCAGAAGTCTGACTTCTAGCTCAAATGAAGGTGACACACACATTCGCTTGCACAACCCCTTTTTACCGGGGGGGCACATTCACACGCCTCACAGACAGATCACAGAGTAACAACCATGCCCGAACCGGGACTCGAACCCGGGACGCCCAGATCACGGGGAAGACACGCTACCCCTGTGCCAGGACGCCGGCATAGTATCAATTAATTGTCTTATATCAATATTATGCTTTTTTCTTGCTCTTAGAAATCTGTTCTCTAATATGTTTGCGTTCAACCCATAGCATGGATAAAAAAATATTTTCCGTTTATTTGAATCACTGAATTATTACCCATATTCCACAACTAAGAGGTCACTTCCGCTCAAACCGCCTTAATCTGTGATATTTGGTCTACACTTAAAAAAAAACTCTTAATATTTAAATTGCATCGTGTCTGAGTTCTTTTGTCTCAATTCAACATCAAACGCTTTCAAATCAATGTTCTATCTCAAATCTTTCTGGACACTCATTCAGAGTAGAAGCCCATTGTTATGTGGTACTCTAACATCCTTGTTACATATGAAAATCTTTGCGCTATTCGTTCAGGAAGGACACAATTCAGTGTTAAGTCATAAAGACGTATAAAATTTTTAAATATATTTCGATAAAAACGGTGAGTATTAATAGGATTTATCAACTGATAACCAAAACATTGGTTCGATTTATATATTTTTAATTTTTGAATAATTGCCCTGTTTTTGTTTTTTTTCTTTCAAAAAGTTCTGTTTTTGATTATCAAGTTTGGATGCCTTCATTGCTTTTTAACAGCTCTTTATTCTTTGTAGTCAACTTTAATTTTATTTTTTATTAATTTATTTTTATCATCATTATCATAAAAAATATGTCCTAAAAACAGGTTATTACTGTAGTTTTATCGAATATTCCAAAGCGACTACATATGGAGAAAGTAGGCAATAATTTAATATGCATGTGGACTATTTTACTGCGTCTTCTTAGTACAAGGACCCGTTAAATTTGTAAAAGACCCTTTGTGTTTTTCATTACCAACCTTCAGTTTTCTGGCACTTTCTGTAATACTTCAAGAATAGCATTAATATCAATAGTGACATTTCTGCACTTTTATTTGGGTTTTACAGTGCAAATATGAGCTTTAAGAAATACATTGGAATAAAGCGAAATATTTCAAATTTAGAAAATTTTATCGTTTTTTTTCAGAGATAATCACCCAATTTTGTCTTCTTTTCACCCAAAAACAATTATTCCAATTATTCCGTAATATAAGAAAAAAAAATTACTTTTAAAAAAAATTCTTTCCACCTAATATATTTTAAAGACCTTCTTATACAGTTTTCAACGGAGCTAAATTCGTTATGAAAGAGGTTACCACAAATCATATTTTGACGATAAAGATAGCAAAAATAAATATGTTAAATACACAAACTTGGAAGAAAAAATCTTAATTCATTTACAGCTAATTAAGAGATGACATAAAAATATTTCAAGCAACTTTTATTGAAATAGAACGATTAAAAGAAAATTTATTAAGTAAAAGAAAACAACTTGTTGTCAAACAATATATTTAACTCAGTTTCTGTATTTAACACAATTTCATGTAAATAATTTCTTGCTCGCCACTAATCACTTGATTTTGACAGAAATTGTTTTGAATAATATTATAAATTACTAAATGATAAGTAACATACAAGGCCTATTTAAAATTTAAATTTTTGTAGAAATATTTTCCTCAATTAAACCACCCTTTCGACATTCATCCAGTTAATATATGTTAACAGTTGTATGAATCTGTATGTAATTGAAATATGAATTCAATGTATATTTTTAAAATACGCATTTCTAAAAAAATAATTTCAATGTAAAATAAAAATTATTTTAATTCATTTTTCCCCAACAGTCTATATCTTTTGATTTATTTGAAGTACGCAATAATTCCATTTAAAAAAAACTAACTTTATTACACATTTCAATTAACATTTTATATATTTCATTGTTTTCAGGACTGCTATTTTTGTTAGTTTTCACCCAAGTTGTTTTATAAATTATGCAAGAAACAAGTTTATTTTTCTGTAGACAACAAAAATTTTAATTATCTTTCGTAACAACTCAGCTGTTTTTTTTTAAATAAATAAAAGCACAAAAAAAATTTCAAAAATTGCTTTTCAAAGTAGTAGGAGCAGTGGTTTTTTTAAAATTAAGTATTAGAAGAAAAAGAATCATAAATAAGAAAATTTTTCAAAATCAGTTCCTGCCAGGAAATAAATCAGCAACTTTTTTGAAAAGTTCTTGGTCCGAGCTTTTCTACCTCTGAGTGACTCTAGAATCCAGCATGGAGTAATCTCGCTTTGCGAAATAATACCACCTGCTTCCCTGTGCGTCATCCCTTTCGCTTCTTCAAGGCAACCCTCAAAACGAAAGGGAAAGTAACTTTCCTCAAACTACAAGTAAATAAAGTAAAATAAAATAAAGACGGGGACAGAAAAGAAGAAAAATGTCTTGTTGGTTCCGCTCACTTGAACACACGCGGAGTGAAATAATTTAACTACCTACTGACCCGCATGGATTTTATACCGCAACGGATTTCTGCGATATAAGAGCTTGGAAAAACACAGGTTCATGTTTTCCCCCTGGACGACTTAATTTAATTACGCAAAAAGGGCTTCCACTCTGCCTTGTTATTGATCTCGTTTCGACAAATGTGTGGCCATGCAATAGCTTCGTAACAAACAGGTTGGTGATTTGCCGCCAAAGTATGAAGTAAACATCCAGTTCCGGCCGAACAGCGTGTAATTCTTTGAATGAACTGAGTGTTTAGGTGAAAATGCATTAATGTTACTTCGGTGCTTTTTCATCACATACGGTCCATAACTATGTGTTTTTAGGTGGTGAGTGTTTTTTTTCTACTAAAAGATTATTTTATTTTACTTAAGCATTTGCTTCCATACGGTGCTTATCTATATGCAATATTTTTTTATTTAAATTTACAATATAAAAAAATTAAATTTGATTTTTAAAAAATAGTGAATATTTTTAAAATCTTTTATTTTTAATTGCTGCATTGTACATTTGTACTTGTGGAAAGATTAGTAATTTCTAAAGCATTTGCAATATATTTATTTAAATTTGAGATATTCAGAACATTTCCCATGTAAATTTTTTATTATTTACAATTCACTTTTTTGTTTTATTTTATTTATTTATTTTTACAAATGACGAACTTTAAAGTTGCATTTGCTAAAGAGATATTTTACTTGTTTCGGCTTTTTTTTCCCCTTCGTCAAATTCGTCACTGCTCTTGAATGCATTTATTAAATGCTGTTTCTTTTTTTAATTTCACTAAATAAAATATATATTTAAAAAAAAATTGAATGCACCTATTTTTGAATATATTTAAATGGGCAAAAATAGAAATTTAAATTATTCGGCAACTAAAACGGAAAATATTTTAATTTAATTTTTTTTAAATACCTAAACAGGCTCTTTGAGATTTTGGCATTTCGAAAGTTTATTATATACATTATATTCTTTTTTAAATTTTTCATTTCGTCTTCTCTTTATGTAAAATTAATATTTGTGTTGATAGAGATTTGAAATTTCTTTTATTTATTAATATAATGACTGTCTTTTTTAAAATACAAATTTGGCTTTATGGAAACTTTCTGTAAAAGTCATATTCTTAAATTGAATTTAGAAGGCGTTGATATTTTATATTGTTTGATTTCTTTCAGTGAATCTAAGATTCTGCAATTAGTGTTTTCAGAAACTCCGAAAACTTGCTCTGGAAATGTGGCCCTAGCAATATTTTATGTTGTCTAATCAGTTATATTTGCTCTTTCAAGAAGAATCATGTGTTATACACAGTCAAATTTTGAAGGCATATTTTATAAATTTAAAAAATATCTGTGCATCGAAGATTATAAAGAGAACATTTTTTCGAGTTCATAATCATAAACCACACAAAGAGCATCTAGTTTAGCACGGAGCATGGAGCATCTAGTAAAAAATTTCGAATTGCAGGATTCTTTTAGAGTATGGATTAAAAACTATTCATTCTTAAATGTTATTTGTTTTCCACGCCTTTTGTTGAAAAAATTCAGAAAGGGGTATTTCATTGCTACTTTCAAGGTATAATTACAAAATTGCTTGGTTTACTTTGTTATGCTCTTATTCTCGCTTTGTTACTGTAAGTAATTTACAATATTTTATCTGTTATTATTATTGCTTTAGTTATTTCAGCGATGCGATGAAATTTAGGTTTCGAGGGGGTATTTTTCATTAAGTAACTATTAATTAAGTGTATACCAAATTATACGAGTTCATGAAAAATGGAAAATATTTTTACTTTTAAAAAATAAGTTATTTATAGCAAGTTATTAGAAAAATTTTCTATACAAAAAAACACATTAACCATATTATTCATTTAGATCTTTTTAGCAGTCTATGAAATTAAAAGATAAAATTTAAAAAATAATTTAAATATTTAAATAATTAATATAATAACCAAAATTTAACACTGAAGTACAACTGGACTTACAAAAATACCGAATTTCATATGTTTAAGACTGCGTTCCATAGAGAATTATAGTTTTGTTAAAGAATTAAAACGATAGATAATCAATCTCTTGACTGATCTAATTCCAGATTTGATATGTATAATGTAGACGTTAAATATGTCAGCCAAATATGATCCATCTCGCTTTCATTTTATAGTTATCCTATTAATTTATATTCGAACAATTAGGCTCAAAGATAATGCACCAAATTTCAGCCATGTAACAGTAAACAACATTGAGTAATCAGATTTACAGACGGACAGACAGACATAACTGCAAAAATATGCTTTTCGCACTCGGGTACATCAGAAAGTTAGTTACAGAATTGTCAAACTCACGACGTCGAATTTTTTGTTGTTTACAATGCTTTCTCATTGAATATTTCGTATATAAGAAAACAAAAATAAATAATATACAAAATGAAAATCAATGAAATAATCCCTTATTATCATTATAAGGTAAAAATGGTTTTTTATTTGAAAAGTTATAAAGATTTCAATTTCAGTTTTTGGGTAATGAAAACAAAAAATTTGCATTTTTCGATTATAATTTTCATTTAGATAAATAGCTTCAATTTGATAACTTCAAATATTATTTAACAATTATCTGCAATTATTTTTGAATATCCATTTTCACATAGTTTTCTGCATTAAACACCCAAAATTTTGAAGATTATGTAATATATTAACATACATGCTAATTTAAAACTATATTCAAACTAAAATAATATTTGATTTAAACAATTGACATATATTTCTGTTTACGAATATTACAAATTTTAAAAATATATAGTCGTATGATTGATTTTTTTATAATTAACTTTTTTCCTTATATGATTATTGACATCATAGATGAAAGATTCTGATTTGGGAGTATATTGTAATTTTCGCTTAACTAAAATTCCAGAAAAAATATTTAAATATTCAAGGATTTTGCATAATTTTTGTTTCAAATTATTACATCATTGTAATACCATTAAAAATATTTTTTATTAAAATATAAATGAATATAAGCGGCGCAATCATTAATCCCATGTTAAAAATTTCAAATCCCAAAATTCATATAAAGAAGATAGTATTCACCAAAAATCCTAAAATTGAGAGCAATATCGATTGTCCGATATTGAGATGGAAGATTCGAATTCGAGACGAATGGTTACAAAATGCGGTCCGAAATTAACGTTATTTCGATGGGATATAAAGAAATGAATAATTGAATCTTTGGAGAGTTCGAGTAAAGTTCACAGAGTGGTATTGTTTTAATCTTGCTAAAAAAAAATAATATCATGATAACGAACATTAGGTCAATAGCCGTTAGTTCTAATGATACAGTGAACCCCTTTTGAAACAACTCGATTTTCGGGTTTTAGGACCAATGGATAAATACATCAAGGTCATTCTCAGCATCTGCGCACCCATTAAGAAATTTGATGAAACCACAGACATCGAAAGTAAGTTGATTTCAAAAGAGTTATTTCGTCAATATACTAACGGTTTGCAATTCATTCACAAGTAATTCTGGAATTCCCTTTCAGATTACATGTCGCAATAGTTTCCGCAAATTGATGAAAGTCACGCATGTTGCAAATTAAGATTACAAGGCGTAACTTTCGAAAAATGTGTTTTTGGGCATTTTCCTCTTTTGCCTCAAAATGATATCCTTTAGTTTTTTTCCCATCAAATACAATGTAATGTCATAATCTTTCACTTTTTTGTTGTTGAAGTTTAATAAATGAAACAACGAAGACTTGAGCTTGCTGTCCAACAAGCATAAAATTACTTTATGATGATCAGTCAACATATTCTGATTAAATAAGTTCATGAATAACATATATGTTTTTTATTAACATCCATTCCTTTCGTCACAAAATTAAAAATGATGAAATATAAAAACTAATAGTAAATATGAAAAATTTCTTAGTGATTGTAAATTCTAAAACCTCGCGAATTTTTAGAAAAATCAAATCTATATGGAGTTATAAATCTGTTGGAACTAAAAGAAATTATTTTATATTTTTTAGACTGTTTTGAAATCGCGTAATATTAAAAAAATTATTTTTAAAAAACTACGTTTTTATTGATAATGATATTTAAGCATTTGTGTCTCAAATTAAATGCTTAAATATCATTATCTCAAAATATATTAAAATTCAAAGAAAAAATAGTTACAGAAATTAAATTAGTATTATTAAAAGGATAATTTTTAAGATATGAAAAAAATTTTTTGTCACATGTTAATTGTGGAATATAAGGCTGAAAAACGTTAAAAAAATTGCTTCATTTTTAATGAGCAATTAGACATTTGTTCAATTCCTTCGTCATTGTTGAGAAATGTGCACAAAGATTGTTGATCTTTCCATTGAAGGATTGTTGATATAAATATGAGTTATATCAAACTTAAATACTTGTATTTTTTAATGTTATTGCATCTGGGTTTTTTTAAGGATGTTACTCGTAGCGCACGTTCAATATTATGCACACGCACCTCCATAGAGCTTTTATTTCTGACCCACCAGCCTATTTTGAAAATGATTATATGACCCTAAATATGATTTAGTATTTAATACTGCCACATCATATCTGGTCCATCATTCGCCCAACATGCATTTTAGAATATCAAATTTATGGTTTTCAGTTTCAGTTTAATTTAAATAACTGTTTTAAAAGTCCGTCATTTTAAAATATATCTTCAACTTATTATGTATATAAAATATAAATACATTAGCGAAAACCGCTATAAACTATCTGAATTTACGAATGTGCAATAGATTACCAAGAAAAACAATTTTTGTATTAACCATGTTCTTGTTTCACTGTTTTCCAGCACCTTTAAATCTCAACATACTGAATTTTTTGCGAATTTCTTTAAAAAAAATTTGAAATCCCAATGCAATTGATTGCCTAATTCAATTAAAATGTTACCAAGTGGCATTTAAATGGCAGTTAGGAAGCTCAATCTATAACTATCGTTATTTTGAAAATGGCTACAAAGATAATAGTTTGTTCATAGTTTTTACATAAAAATGCTCAGTTAATTGCTTGTTTAATTTTTAATGTAATTTAGACATTTTTCATTACCGTGAACGCGAATAACTTTATTAAATAACTTTAGCAATTTCGCAAATTCAGATTTCTTTAAAACTTTAATTTACGAGTAATGTTTTAATGGAATGATTAATAAATTACTGAGGATAATTTCATTTTTAAAGTTTCAATTTTGAATACATTTTCTCTGAACTCTTGTTGGATTTCGTCATTGAAATATACTGTACTTGATGGGGAAGTGAATATGATGTTGCTTAGCCCTGACTAATACGTTTTTTAAAAAAAGAGTTTGTTAAATTATTCATTATAAAAGTTGCCGAAATGTAGAGTGGAAAAGATAACAAAAAAGTTACAACTTTAAATTAAACAGAGATGTTGTAATTGTTCAAACTCAGATATCATCATCCCGGCAACAGGTCAATGACCTTGATGTAGAAAGGCAGGTTAATGTTAAAGGACGTATTGCACTGTTTTCTTCTCTTCGCCATTCAGTTGAAAACATTTACCTTGTCAGACTTTTCTTGATGGTCCAGTTACGTTAGAATCCCATGATCACATACTGAAATTACATGGTAGACCTTCCAACCCTCACTGAAGGAATTTCTATAAGGTGACCTTGGTATCATGGGAGAGGTGTAGGCAAGTATTATAAAAAAGAATCATTTGCTATAAAAGAATGTTAGGGTATTTTCTTCTGATTACCAAGCATTATAATTATGTATAGAATTGATTGTGGAATATCATGGCAACAAACCAGTGAAAAGCGCGATCAAAGAATAACATTAACATTACTTTTATTAGTCCTCAGTGAAAGAGATGATGCATGTTTCCATTGCATAAATTGACAAAAAGTGATGATTAATTCGCGACTCACTTCAATGTTTATCCTAAATTTTTATTCAAACGGATTAAATATAAAAAACCACTAATATAACTGCAATTAGTCAGTTGAACATAAAATTGTCTAGTTAAATTCATATGCATTGTTTTTAGCAAATTTGTAAAACGCACAGAAGCAGAAGCTGAGAAGTTTTAATGTTCTTATCAGAATTAATTTGAATTATTTCATATGCTTTTAATATTTTAAGATTGTTATTAAGATTATAGAGCAGCAAAAATCCTTCAATAAAGTATTTACTTTATACATCGCAATTGTGTTACTGAAAAATTCCTCTCGTTTATTTTTGTGACAAAAAATATTCAGAATGATTTAGATAAAGTATATTTATTGTAAATATCATCAACAAACGTTTAGCAAAAATTTCTTAAGACTTCTCAAAATATTTGGCAATAATTTCAGAAATTTATTTCTTTATATCACCAATAAGAGTAAATTGTTTAGATGAAATAAAATATTTCTCATAATTTTTTCCCGAAAGGACTAGAAATTTTACTCCATGAATATTGTTCTAGCAATGAAATTACAGCTTCAAAAATATTTTAAAATACAACTGTTTATCAAATACAAGAGTATTTTATCATCATAAATAGTTTTAAAATAGTAGAAAATCTGTCCTAAATGATCCTCGATTTGGTAGACCACACATTTCAATAAGTGATCAAAATATTGATATTATTAGAGAATTGAGACTTGATAATCATCATTTGAATAAATTTTAAAACATTATTTGGAGCTGCTACACACCACTTCTTAAATTGTTCCAATAGCTTTTAATATATTCTGAAAACCACGTGTTTAAATAGCCTAAAAATATTGTTTCGAAGTAATTATTTTTCTAAAATGTGACCATGAAACTCGAATATATGTTTTTTGATACAATAATAATTAAACCATGAATGAAACTTAGAAGGTCACGTCATAGTCGATTAAAAATTAAACATTAACCGTTTTCTTTTATTGTCATGATGGTATGGATTACGAATTTCTACCATTTGCCACAGTCAATAAATGTATTTGAGTGTATAACACCGTTTGAGTTAAGTAATTTGTCGAAATCGACCTGAAAAATAGCGAGAAAGGTCATGGGTTTTGCATCAAGATAATGTACCTCACCACAATGCCATTATTATTCGCAGGTTTATAACTGAACATTTAATCAAAATAGCCCCACAAGCTTCATATCATCTAATATAGCACCATATCACTTATTATTATTTCCAGGGTAAAAATTGTCTCTTCATGGATATTGTTTTGAGACCATTAATTTGATTTTAAAAATCATTTAACTTCTTATATGAATTTACGAAATCTACATTAAGGCATGCATAATGATGGGAAAAAGAATCAGTAAAATTAAAATACAATCAGTGATAACTGATTAAAAGATGTTATAATTTTTCACCAAAAAATTAATATTTTTATTTTAGGGCAGCCTTCTGAGGACTTTTTGATCACAGCAGTATTTCATTAAAATTTTTAAACTTCCAATTTACTTTAATTACATATTACTATATTGATTTTCTTTCTCCAACCCAGAACAGCACCCAGCATTCAGCATCTTGTCTAGTCGCAAGCATCCTGTTCCAAAATGCTGCAAAAGGTATTTGTGTTATCTGTCTTAGTGTTATTTTTTACTTGCATCCTGTGCCATGTGGATCCGAAAAAGAAGAACGCAACTGCAAAAGCGGGCCAGCCGCTCTCAAGTTACGACCTTGCAAGGCCGGACCTGCATTTGTACGAGAGCTTTCTCAAAAATTTCACAAACAATGCTGTGAAGAAAACTCTGCCCATTTTATACAGAATGATGGAGAATGTTAACATATCAGCTGGTTGCTTGTCGAGTTTGATGAAATATGCCATTTCTTTGAAGGAAATTAAAGTATGGGCGATGAAAAGTAAGTTGGGCTTTACGTTACTTTAATTTTAATTAATATCATTTCAAAATGCATGCAAGGCATTGCCTCTAAGTTCTTCCATTTGCCATAGTCAATAAATATATTTGAGTGTATAACACCGTTTGTATTAAGTAATTTGTCGAACTGGAACTGAAAAATAGCGAGAAAAGTCATGGGTTTTGCATCAACATAATGTACCTCTCCACGATGCCATTATTATTCGTAGGTTTATAACTAAACATTTAATCAATATAGCACCACAAGCTTCATATCATCTAATATGGCATCAAGTTCTTAACATATATAAATTTATTTACGTTAAAGAACAGGTTGATTGATTTCGAAATACGAAAAAAAAAAATAATTCACAAAGAAAGCAAATATCGAATTTTTTTACTAAAATATTATTTTTAGCGAAATTTATAACTGACACAACGAGAAATGTCTGAAAATTGTTTGCCAATTCCTAACTTCCAAATTAGTAGTCTTGCATAAGAAAAAAAATTTTTTCAGATCAATATCTAATTTTATTGCTATTATATGGGATAAAAGTTTGATCTGAATAATGACTTTGAAATTATTAATGTGCCACCCTTCGTTCCGGAGATCAACTATTGCTCTTCATCTAACATTCGTCTTTGTCGTCTAACAAGAGTTGCTCTTGATCTAACAACTAAAATATTGAGTGGAGGACAGAAAAGCTGGAATTTTGTGTGCTATTTTTCAGATCAATATCTAAGGCTTCTTTCTTTTAATGGACTAAGGCAAAGAAGTGCTGATTGATTTTCATCTTTTAAGAGACAACGGTCTTTTTCTATCTGTATGAGAATTGTTGATTACTATAAAATAAAATCATTCGTTGTTGAAATTTCATTACATTAGTTTCATTAAAGGAAGAGATCTCAGTTCGAAGTTTTAATCTTTTTATGATGCATTTAATTTTCATCTCGATTATTGCTATCTTGTTGCAGTGTTGGACTCGACGGCGAAAATACCATCTGGTATGTTCGAAGGTACTGTTACAGAATTCGGAGCATTTGATCAATGTCTCGCTATTATGGTTAAAAATAAAAAAGGATTTGAAGATTTCAGAGGTCAATATTGTTCAGTGGAAGCAATTCCCTCTTTAGGCCCCAGGCCAAAGGACTTGAATTTAGCTAAAAAAACACAGATAGATCCTAATGAATCGGTAAGTGTTTTTTTTTTTTTTTGTGTGTGTGTGTGATGTTTTTTTGTGTAGTTTTAATGCACAAAGATTCTCTCTTTTTTAACACTATTATAAACTCTAAAAGGTTTCAAAATAAAGAAATGAATAAAGGATAAAGAAATGAGAAGTTTAAGTTAAAGTTGTTCTTTACCAGTTATTTTCTGGTGGTAGAAGAAACAATGTTTTGGAAAGAGCGATGACGGGGAGAAAAATAGAAAAAAAATTATCAGGGAAATGAAATAAAAATCCGATGAGCTGGTTGAAAATTATGTTATAAATTTACTTCGGTTATTTAATATGCTATACCAACATACTACAAAGCTATGCCTACATATTAATTGCCAATATAGAATTATACAGATTCTTCATTAGAATAATTTAATTTTCAATAGGGAGTAAATTTTGAAAATGGGGAATTTAATTTGAGAGATGGAAAGTCTATAAAATTTTAACTAGTTTCTGTTTAGGTAACAAAACATACCCTCCAAAGACAGGTATTATTGCGAATATTTACAGAAAATATTTAAAATTTTTAAATTATTTTATAAAGAACTTATTTGAATTAGCATCGAACATCAAATCATGATATAAATGAAGACGCAGTTCATGTAACATATCATCTTTGTTCTAACATAAACATCATTTCCACAATATGAACATAGTTTGTAAAAAACGTACATTTTAAGCGGATGTCTTTAAGATAGTGTCTTTTATCTTGGAAGGCTATTTTAAAGGAACACTTTTAAAAATAAATTAAACTTCTATTGTAATATATATTCTCCATGAGAAAGAACCCGACGTAATACATCCGGTATAAAACCACAGTATCGATCATGTCATTTACAGCTAAAATGAAGGCTCATAATATCATTGATGATCACAATTCCTCCCCATTTTCCAATTTTTAAAAATATTTCAAAATCAAAATTTTAAAAAGCCATATCACGGAACAAAATTTTCCAACCACAAAATTTGACCTATTTTGTTAATAAATTTCATTAAACTTAGCAATGTCACAAAGCATTTTGCTTATTTAACCGATCATAATGCTCTATGTTAATTGTATACAAAAATCATTTAAAATGGAGCGTTCATTTGGTGTGATAAGATAAAATTCGTAATGAATACAAAAAAAAAAAAAAAAAAAAAAAAAAAACTTTAACTTTTTTTTTGAATACAAAAAAAAATAATAAATAAATAAATAACATTACTAATGCTCGTTAATGCTGGAATAAAGAGCGATTGCATAAGAAAATTAATAGCTGTATGCTTGCTACGTGCAACAAAATAATCAGTACAACATTTGAATATACTAAGTAACTGAATTAACCAGCTATTCTGCAAGAACAGCTGGATAATTTAGATAATCAATAAATATCTAGAAACTTTTTTAAAAAATTAAGTACTATTTTTACTATCATATCGCATACAGAGCTCATTCAACTAAATTGTTTCAGGCTAATAAAGTAGGAAAAAATTATTTTATTCTCTGAATTATCTAAAAAGACATATATTTAAAACACTTTACTATAAATAACAACTACAAAATGTTGAATTTTTCTTTTATTTTATTAAATAGGAATTTGAGCTCAAATTATTGCACATCTCTGAGTAAATAATTCATGATATGAAAAAGATTCACTTTCTATTTTTCTGTTTGAATACAAAAAAAAAAAAAAAAAAAAAAAATGTTATAACAGAATGCTTTAAACTTTGGTTGGATGCAATATAAGAGATTAATGTAACAAAAGATGATAGATTAGATACCCCTTTTGTAATAAGATAATTTAAATTTTAAAAATAAAAACGAAAATTAATATTAATTTAAGAAGTTTTATTAAGAAACAAATAAAAGAAAACTTTATGAGTAGCAAATCGCCGCTGAAATTAATATTCAATCTGAATGAAAATGTAAATAATCTACGAATGAATATGGTTTTTTAATTAGAATGGGGTGAAATTGTTTTGAAAATCTGTTACTTTTCCAAAGAAAACTGACTAAATCATTTTTGAAAGACTCTTACGCTAATAAACTATGAAAATACGTCATTTACGCAATAAGTATATAATTATTTACAAAAAACAATAACTACGGTTCAAATTAAAAACCTAAAAACTCTGCATTTACCTCTAGCCGCCTATAAAAATGTATTATGCCGTATTATTGCGAAATGGTACTTTATACAGATTTAAATAAAATAATAATGGTTGGCAATTCTTATACAAATGCTAGGAAGCAACGGAATAACAAACTTAAATGTACAGCACACAAACAAATGGCTTATTTCAGTTTGTGTGTTAGCAGAATTAAATTTTTTACACATAAAATACGGTTTAAATCATTTTAATTGGCATAATCCTGAAACATTCTTCACCTAATCGGTTGGATAATGAATAACTTCCTCATATTTTACCATCGGAAACGATAGAAATTTTGTCTGCGTTAAAGGAAATACTCATAAATTTTTAAGTGTTTTTATTTATGTAATAATTTCGCCTTGCTTGATCGAGCACAGATAACAACTATTGGTTAAGAGGGTTAATTTTTTTTAAAAAAAAAACACCTTTATTGCAGCATTGCAACTTATTATAAGATGACCAAGAAATACCTAAACATCTCCATTTCCATGTCAAATAATTAGATTAAGTATATCTTTTTCAGATAATGAAAGAAATTGAAACCAAGATCTTTGCATTTTATCAACTGACTCATCGATTTGGAATCTGTGTTCCATCTACTTGCAGTGCAGATGATATGCAAATGCTTGGAGCACAGGGTAATTTATGATAAAATATTTTAATAAATATGATTTTGTATTTATACAATGCTTAGAAATGTTGATTTTCGAGAAATAGTAAATAAAATCAC
Organism: Argiope trifasciata; assembly: GCA_026543055.1. Taxonomy (NCBI): domain Eukaryota; kingdom Metazoa; phylum Arthropoda; class Arachnida; order Araneae; family Araneidae; genus Argiope; species Argiope trifasciata. The sequence goes on from JAPMOQ010030118.1 coordinate 37,979, forward strand.
GTAAAGCACAAATAATGTAAAAGAGGTAATCGAGGCTAACTTAAAAGCGCCAAATTTTTAATATTTAATAAAAATTATTTTTTATTAAACATTATTGGCATTTTTTAATGATTTTGTTTGTTTTCATAAGAATATTATCTTTTATCTTCGTATTAAAAAGAAAATAAGTAAATGAAGTATTTATAAAATGTCAAATGAAATTGTTAATAGTTGTTTTATTAATTTTAATCAAGGTACTGTCCCGAATCAATTTTATTCATTAACAGAAAAGAACAACAAAGCTGAAATAGATGCTGTCTAACTTTATGCAAGACAAGGATTTTCTATACGATCCATTTTGAGATTAGACTCATCTTGAAATTAGTAATCTCCTATTAATCTATTAATTTGCATTTAAAAAAGTAATTAAACATCTATTATAAATGGAAGTTGAAACATATAAAACATTTCAAATTTTGTCAAACAGACGAATTTTCAAGTTTGAGCATTTCCTTAAAATTACTTTTAGTGTGTCATTTTTATCTTTATATATTTTTAATTGTAAATTTTACATTTTGTTGTTAAATGCAAGCACAAAATTATATTAACTGCAAAAGTTGTTATAAATATTAAATTTAATTAAAGCATTATCACTTAATTGAATGTAAAAACATTAAATTTTAATTACTCTTTAAAAAAGGTCAGATTTGAGTGTATGTTTATAGAATTCTTGAATTGATGATCTAACTTCTAGCTGTATCAATTTGTGAGGATTCGAATAAAATAACTGCGCAACCAAATTTGTTAATTTAAAGTGGCCAAATTTTCTGAACTTCATTTAAAATCACTGGTCAGAAGGTATAAGAAAAAAATGCATATAAATGAAGGATTCTTTCTGTAAGATGCATCGGACAATGTCCAAAAGCATTGACCCCTCGTGATTCGAAAATCTACCGAAAATTAAGGCAAAAGAGACATACCAATTTTAAAAGCAAATACAGCTTTCTCAAGTGCTTTAGTCACTATTTTCCTGCATTATTACGAGAAAAAATAATTAAAATTACTTAATAAATGGATGGAGATTTATTGATGATTTAATTTTGATTAACTTAGAGAATATCAATATTGTTACTAATTTCTATCCTAAAGAATTAATTTTATTAGAAACAAATAAAAATAACCTTGAAGCTATTTATCAGGATTTGAGGATCGAAATTGCTAATGATAAAACAATAGTTGGTATTTATGATAAAAAGAGATGAATTCAGCTTTAAAATGATTAAATTCTGTAATTATCACTCTAATCTTAACTCAAGTTATCTTAACTTTAGTTATACTTGTTTCTAATACTAATACTAATGTTATACTAATACTGTATAACTAGTACTTGTTTAGTTATACTAATTTGAATAATCGAAAAATATTGACATGGTGCAAAAAAATTAAGGTTTTAAATTCAGACTAGTTTAATTATAATATTATGCATGCAAAATCGAAAATTCTTTATTAAAGGCAAAATTATGATTTTTGGTATCGCAAACAAAAATTTCCATTTTTCTAGAATCTCCTCCAAACATATACATGCAAAATTTTGACGGTGGGATTATAAAAATATATTTGATGTGCATATTCTTTTTCACAAAGAGAAAGAATTCTATGGTAAATTTTACTTTAATTATTTTAAAAAAAATTTGTTTAACAGTTATTTTGTTCATTTTCAGTTGTCAAGCCCTTAAATTTTGGAATTCGAGTTTCCAGTTGTCTTGTGAGTGAAGAAATTCAAGTGGAAACTATACATATTGTGACGTTGTAAGTATGTTTTTGTGCTTTTTTAAACAAAATATCTATATATAATAAATTAGAAGAATAAATAATGAAAAAAAAAAACAATTTGCTTTCCATATTTTTGAAATATATAAATTTAAATTTGCATAGTGTTTCATAAAATAGAATTTTAATTATATTTTTATCTAATAAAATAAATTTTTTACAAAAAGAAAAAAAGAACGCAAACAAATTTAAATATTCATTTCTGTTAACAAAATTTTAGCATTTCTGTTTAGATTTTATCTGTATGAATTAATTAATATTTTTATCAGAATTCTCACAGGATTTATTCAAGAAGTCGCATTCAGAAAGGAACAAGATAGTTTTAATGTAAAAAATGAAAAAGGAAAAGGGAAAAACTTCAAGGAATTAAAACATGCTTGAGAAATCGAATGACAAAAGTTTAATACTTTATAAAATCTTGCAAAAAAAATTCATTACGAAAAAAAATATATTTTCAAAGGCATGAGGGTGTTAAAAATGAGAGATTATTTGCTGTGACAAATATATTATGTAATTTAAGCAATGTTACAAAAAGGCAGCTAGCAACCCTCCGTAGAAAACAATGACTCAAACAATGTAAGGATAAGTAAAATCTGTTGCTAAGTAATTGCAGCAAGAAATGAGATATTACAGAGGACGAATTACGTAATTCAGCAGTCAGCTATCCATGTCGAAGCGAATTACAATATGTTCGGATGTGACATAAGAAAAATATAAGGTAGGATTTTATATTTAACTGATTATGGAGAACGATAATATTATTTGAAAGGAAAAATGTAACTTGAATAATGGATTAGCTTTATCTTTTCGGGTTTTTTTATTTGCTTATCGATATTCCTTACATTGTTCTACAGAATGTTTTATTTCCTTTTTTTGAGGTTTTTTCGCTAATAATTCTAACCTAAATTTTCATGAAAGATACATGTTTTTATACTTCAAAACTAAATTTTGTGTTTTTCTGGTAACCCTGCATTCTTACACCTTTGAGAAAATGCATATCTTTTTTGTGAGTAAGAAACAGAATTGAAACGGGCAACATTTATATCTTCAACAGAAATAAAAGACGCTTTGAAAGTTAATTGTATAATCATATTATTTGAAATTATAAGAACGTTCTAATAAATTGCAACATTAAAAGTAATGGCATTCATTATATTTATTATTATTCATAATATTACTCAGTTTTCACACTTTTTAAAAAATAAAAGGAACATTTTGAAGAAAGTCACAGGAAGGTGCAAAAATATTTGCATAGAAAGATTAAGAATAAGAATGTTCTAATAAATTGTAACATTAAAAATAATGGCATTCATTATATTCATTATTATTCATAATATTACTCAGTTTTCACACTTTTTAAAAATAAAAGGAACAGTTTAAAGAAGTCACAGGAAGGCGCAAAAATGTTTACATAGAAAGATTTGCATATTTCATAAATGCGCATGGTTTAAGCTCACTTGCAGCGTCAACCCCATTGACGAAAGAGGGAAACCCCTTAGTTCAGATTGGATTCTTGACCAAGAGGTAGATGTTCCTCTTTTAAACAGGAGATGAAATTATCGTATCTATTATTATTCACATTTACCTCCTATTAATCGATGGATGATCTGATAATGCTATCTTATAATGCTTTTAGTAATTTAATTAACATTAATCAAATCTTAATTAAGGAATCTTTGTTGAGTTTCATAATAAACTGTTTAAGAAATTACAGTCCATTTCATTTTATGGAGCTAGAAACATTCATTATTAATATTATAGAGTTTTTAGATCATATTTCTATTATTTACCTTAAATAAATATCTTGTAAATTAACCAAAAATTATGAATCAGCCGTCTGTATAAGAAACCAATACATATCTTTATTTGTCCTTAACCAGTTAAAGAATATTTATCAGGCATATAATATATCTGATATCTCGTAGAATCGCATTACATTGTGACAAAGACTGACATATAATTATTACTCAACACCAGACTAAAATCTTTGATTTTAGTTCTGTTGTCTAAATTTATAATAGGGTTAATTATGTAATTAAAATTGAATAAAGAAAGTGTTTCACCTGCAATTGAGGAAAATCGCTGAATAAAATTTATGAATGAGATATTGAGATTAAATTTAGTGTTATGATCAAATTTTAAAATGATTTACAGAAATATAATTCATAACCTTTTAATTTTTGACTCTAACGTTATGGAAAAAGTTTAGACAAATAATTCATCTTGCTGTTGTGAAAGTTGATGAATGAGATTTATTCTTTATGTTCGAGCTTTGAAGAGTTGCCAAACTGTTGAGTAACAAGAATTTCACTTCGAAAGATATACAAATTTAATCCGAGATTACATTTAACTATTCTCAGGTTTACATCACAGAACTTAAATTTTTAATCTGAATCACTGAATTATATTATTATGCATTTGCTGTAACACAGTTACTGAGAAGATTTCTAATGAAATTCAAGGTATTTAAAACCTTTAAAGTGCATGATTTTGCAGGTAGATTATCCAAATAGAATTTCAAATTTCTTTTTGCTTTCAATTCTTTTATTTCGAATTTCTTTTTTGTTTTTAATTCTTAACATTTTTAATTCCTTAAGCAATTTTTAATTAATCATTTGAAAAATGAAATGTTGTTTAAAACACGAGTTACGTTCAGAAAATACATAATTCCAAAAAAAATTATACATTTTTTTCATCAGCTCAAATCATAAATTAGATATACATTCAAATTTATGTGACAAGCGAAATGTTTAAACTTTTCGTAGTCGGAATTAGATTTACTTTAAAATAGAATGTCTCTTAAAATTAATGATCTTTCGTCAATGGGCAAATAATAGTCGATTTGAAAAAGATTTTTTAAATAATAAGTATCAGATGTGTTAACAATTGTTTTAGGACTTATACAACTTTTTCTTATGAAGTTCTTATTAGAAATAAACCAGAATACAGCTACGTAAGTAAACTTCTGGCTTTCTTTTTTTTAAGATCACATGCTTAAAACTGAAACTGTCATTTTAATAATTCAAAATCAATTAATTCAAGGATGATGAAATTAAATTTCATTTGAATATAAATCTCCATGATTAAAATTGAAACTGAAATCTAAAACAGCTTTGTTTAATGTAAATAATGCATTTATTTTACTTTCAGTGTTGATATAAAAAACGAAACCTCAATTTTTAATATCAACAACTTTGACTTAGAACCTCAATAAACTTCAATAATTTTGGGCTATATTATGCATAAAAATAATTTTAATATACAATTTTATCAGTTAAAACTAAAAAATAATTACCATTAACAGATAAGTAATTTTCCAGTAACAAAGATTTTTTCTTACAATTTTTATTTATATTTTTAAACGTTTTTAAATGCATTTTATATCATTCTTTTTTCTTTGTTTAAAATATTTTTTGCAGTCAATTGCATTGCAAAGATTTTAAATACTTTTTCTTTCATGCAAGTCTTAATTAAAATTTTAAATAAGGAGAGAGGAATCAGAAACATTATCGCGTTACGGATTCGGATTGGAAATTCATAACTTCTTTAGATTTATAGGAAAGGGAACTTCCCACAAATATCTCATCTACAATTAAGAAGACATGTTAATACTTTTTAACATGAAAAGTACCTCCGAAATTTTGAATTTTTAGGATTTCAAGTATTAATCATATAATTTTGTTGCATTTTTATAGGTCAATTGTTACCGTCCTGATTATTCTTTTGATCAGTGGGACTACGACAGAATATTACTTGAATAGAAGAAAACAAAACGATGGGAAGCCTATCACACCAAGTATTGTTTTCATCCTAAAAATGCATGATAACAGAAACGTAAACATTTTTATAGATAGCATGATTATTTATTAACATAAAAAATAGCATCTTTCAAATATTTCATTTTAAAATCAAATTCTATCTTGATTATGAATGAAAATGTTAATTATATTTAATATTTATGAAATCAGGTATTTGATTCATCAATAATTATGAAATATTGCATTATTATGAATTTATTAGGTTAGTTAAAAAATAGCTATAAATTTTTTTATGATCATAAACGATTATTTTTCCACCTTTTCATCCACAGTGAATGATTTATTTGACATATCATTATAGAACTACTGATATTGGAATTTATAATTAAATCAGCGTAATAATTGATAAACAGCAGTTCACAAAATTTATTCAATTCCACATCCCTTGATTAATCATTTTACTTTTGCGCAACTCTTAATGTCAAATTCTCGTAGCCCTTTCTTTTTTTTTATTAATGCTATAAAGTCAAATTACTCCATTTTACTTTCTTACTAATAACTTTTGTCACCAACTTAATCTTATTTAATTTCAGTTTTTTTTCTCCGAATGAACAAATATTAATTCAAACGACCACTGGTTTGGAATAGAAACTTATTAATTGAAAATGTAACAGCAAATAATCGTTAATACTCATGTGTGACAGTTAGGATAATATATAAATAATAATAATAAATATGAATAGAATTAATTAGAATCCCTAAATTTTTAACATGATAATTTGTATGACGTATAAAATAATTATATATATTAGCTGTGAATTCAGAGATGCAAAATGCTTGATGGTAAAATCACTTTAAACGCTTTACAGGAATTAAGAACTACTAAATTTGGTATACAATTGCTTCTTAAATAATAAAATTTAAAGGATTTTCAAAATTTTTATAAGATTTTGAAATAAAATTAAAATTTTTTAATGTTTTCGCAATAATTTGGCAGCGTACTGTCACACAAAAATCTACGTATTCACTATTACAGAATTTAAAATAAATCAGTATTACCAATGTTATTCATGTACAATTTTTTCGAATAAAATTTAACAAATTCTCTAAGTAGGTTTCATAGCAATACTTTTCATTGCTTCAATTAACATTAACGTAAGTTGCGATAATATATTATAATTTTTATGATATATAAAATAATTGCATATTATCCGTGAATTCAGAGATGCAAAATGCTTGATGCTAAAATCCTTCAAAACACTTTACAGCAACTACTAAATTTGACATACAATTACTTCTTAAGTAATAAAATCTAAGGATTTTCAAAATTTTGATAAAGTTTTGAAATAAAATTAAAATCTTGAGATGTTTTCTCAATAATTTGGTAGCATTACTGCAATTAATATTAACGCGAGTAGCGATAACATATTTTTAGGTGCAAGAATTTTCTGAAGAGTAATGTTTTTAAATAGCATAAAAAGGATTAATGGTTCAAGATTCAAATATCTTTCAAAAGTTTTGGGTTAACCTTCTAAGAAGTTTAACAATTCAAAAATATATTCCTTTTAAAATTATAAATAATTGTTAATGAATTTTTGATTAAAGTAGATAGCAGGTGGTATTTTTGACAAGAATTAATTGTTCATTTAGGTATTCCGCAACAAATATTGATGGCCTTTTCAATCAGCAGAAACGCTCAGAAACTATGCTCGCTTGAGAGCAAAACTAATGAAATGAAAAGTCTACATGGCATTCGAGCATTAAGCATGACGTGGGTCATTCTTGGACACACTTATATTTGGATTAATTTCCAAGCTCTAAGTGAGTAAAAAATTAAATCTATATTTCACAAAATGCTAAATGTAGATTGTTAATCATGTATCATGAATCTTGAATTGTTAATCATGTACCTTTGATACCTTTGTCGAAATGTGAAATTATAATGCACTGTTGCAATAATCTTCCAAGGCGAGATTCCTTTTTCAATAATTTTTTAATGCACGAGATTTCATAGTAAATTAATAATTTTTGATTTATGAGTATATCTTATAAAAAAAGTATATATAAGCTGCAGATAAATATCGTTATAACAACATTTTACATAATAATTATATATGCATATATATGTAATTATTGTTGTTGAAATGTTTAATACAAAATATTACTTCTAAATCATATCAATAAAAATTGTTTAAGATTTTTGCTTTAAATTAGATTATGTTTTATTTATAATGAGTTTGATATAACAAGCTGTTAAATAATTATTTCTTTTAATTCATTTTACTTCAAATCTTACTTTTTTTTCTTTTTGTCTAAGTTTAAATTTTCAGTAAAAAAAAGAATAAAATTCATTTTAATACAAAATGACAAAAAAATTAAACCTTACTATGAATCAATTAGAATTCATTTCATTTGTCATAGTAGATTCTATTAAGTTAAAAAGCGAAAAAGAATAACACTTTCAAAATTCTAATTATTTTCGCCAATTCAATACTAAACTTTTGGATTTAAATAAAAACCTCAGATTTACATAATTATTTAAAAATATTTCTGTAAAAGCTCAAATAATAAGAAAAAATTGGAATTAATCGATTAAATACACATTTTTCTTTTTAAAAAGAATTCAAAATGCCAGTTATAATTTTCATTGTGATGTTTTGATAAGATAAATAACAAATTTATTTAAAATTTAATAATCAAATTTCTCTTTAAAATATACATAAAATAAAAGAAAAATAAACTTGTTTATAAATATAAAACATTATATTTTTAAAAACTTTTTCTTTTGCATTTTGGAACGAATATCACACAATTGCTCAAAATTATTTCAATATTTTCGAAATAAATTTATTTTCTACAGTAATATGTTAACTAAAACTATGACATATTTTTCTCTTCTAAAGCAAAATCAAGTTCTGTAAGCAGCTGGCTTAACGACATAGAGTTCGAAGCAATTCTAAATGGCTGGCTCTCTGTTTCCTCATTTATTTTCCTCAGGTAAGATTTACAATGTTTTGGTATAGTAAAATATTGGGAATTTAATCAATTTGGAATTATTCGCCATATTAATTTTTATACGTACATAAATAAGACATTTTGCTATCATACAGATATGTGCAATAAAAGGATACATTTTTATTTATACAAACATACAAGAAGTATTTCTATACTTCAAAAACTGATATTTGCAGGAAATTTCGACAAGAGATAAAATAGTTTATCATGCAAAATAAATAAAATACTCAGAAAAAGAATATATTAATTTAAAAATATAATATAAAAAGATTAATTATGAAAATTGAAAATAAGGAAAAAAATATCATTGCATGTTAAAATACAAAACATTTATAATCTAAATATAATAATAAATATTTTATATTATAGAAGTATTTATGACAAAAACTTTCAACTAGTTTTATTTTTCATTTTGCAAAATAGTGATAAATAAAACTTACCATCAGACGAAAATAATTATTTCAACTTTTTTTTCCACTTGAGAATTATTTCACCAAACGATCAAACATTATTTCAAAGTTTCGAGGGAAAAAAACTAATTAACCTAATTTTGTAAGAGTAATCAAATGCGTAATTAAAATATTTTCTGAAATGCATGTTTAAAATTTTTTTGGATTCGAATTATTTATCAGACTTGGAGGGGAAAAAGTAATTAATCGAATTTTGTAAGAGCAATCAAATACATATTAAACTAATTCTAGAAATGCAAGTTTAAAGTTGTTTTGGATTCGAATTATTTATCAAATTGCCACACAGTTCTATTGTTTTTGAAAAAGATATCGTTTGGAAATGAAAAACGCTTTTGAATATCTTTAAAAATTAAATACAAAATTTAGAGTTAACCAGACGATTCTTCTAACAATTAAATTTAGTAAAATACTTCTATTAATATTATTTAATGTAAATTTATGTTATGTATTAAGAAAAAAATAATGTTGAAGAAAATCATATCATTGTTTTAAAAGCGGTTCTTATTCAGAATTCTTATTTGATACTCATTCATTCTGGCATTTTAATGGCTTCTGAAAAATGAAATGTTATTTTATGACTTCCCTTACGCAATGCAGTTTTCTTACAGAATTTATTTGTTTTTTTTCTCTCTCTTCTCACCACCTCCCCTTTACAACTACCGAATTGATCCCGGAGATTTCAGTTATCACTGATTGAAAAAAAAATCGATTTAAATTGATAAAAAAAGATTTCTTTTATATGAAGAATGTCGACATTCACCGGTGAATGTCAACATATACCAAATAGTTCGCTGACAGGCCTAATATTTTATTATATTCTTATATATGAAGCCTATAACCGGTATATGTCGACAATCCCCATGCACTGATGATAAATGTTGTAAAAAATATTTTTGTAACGTTTTTAAATCATACTTGATTATTAAAACATATTGTAAATGATACATGTCAAAATAGTAGAAAGCTATAGTAATTAATCTATTAAGCTTGAAGCTAATAAAATTATAGTAATTAAACTATTAAAATTAAAGCTATAACATTAAAGTAAATAATGTGACTGACGTTATACTATCTTATTTGTTACTACAATTTAAACTATTATGGCACTCTGAATTGCACAAGAGAACCTTGCTTTTTACCTAGCATTCAGTAGTGAAACATTTCTTTTTGAAATGACAGCCCTCCACTTCTCAATTAACTGCAGCAGCTTCTTTCAGCAAATTTTTTAAAGAAATTTCATCTATGGAAAGTCACTTTTCTTTACTAATTATAAACTTATTGTGTGCATAAAGTTGATTGAGGGTGCCGTTTGTTTCCCCCCCGCTGATTTATAAAAATTGGAATCTTCTATTCCAACAGCAACCGCCAACATATATGGGGCATCTATATAACCACGGTTGACACGAGGGATTTGTATTGGCACAATGGTATCGACTTTCCTCGAAAAGCGTCTCATTTCGACCTCCACCATAGCACATTGGTGATTGCCGACATTCACCGGTGATAGTCCGAATATATAAGAATATAATAAAATATTCTGTCTTACATCAAGGTATTTGGTATATATTGGTATTCAGCGGGGAATGTCGACATTCTCCAATATCGAACCTTCACGGTAATATAAATATTCTTTGTGATATGTTTGATTCGATCATAAAAGAGGAGAATTTATATCATTTAGAATTATGTCATATCACACGATAAATGTTCTTGTGCTTGACTTTTTAGCTCTATTTTAAGTAAAATAACGACACAGCTAAACTATGCTGTGACGTCATTTCCCTTACCTTCAGCAGGATATTTAGTGGCAAAATAAGAGTGACGTTTTGAAAAATTGATCTTTCATATTAGGTTACATGATCATAAATAATCTCCATTAAAAAGAGCAAATAAATTTATCTATGAAAATCAGTTAATTCCTATAATATGTAGAAGTTCCAAACCGAAAAACTGTACATGTTTACAGAATATATCCGCTATTGAAAATCCATCCAATAGAAATGGTGTTTTTTAATACGATCAAACAAGATTGCGTGTAACATAATCATTTATCTATATTTATATAATGAAATTATGCTTTTAAAAAGAAAATTTGTCAATTTCGTGAAATATTAGTAAACATAGACTTATAGTAGAAGTGGTTAATGGATTTATCATATTACTTGCAAATTCATTACTGATTAAAACAAACAATGATATCTAGAAACAGATTATAATTAAATTAAAATTAATATTTAACTTTAATGAATTCAATTTTCGTGATATTCCAGCCCCATATCAAAGGATATATTTTATGACATGCCATCTGATAAGATGTGGTTCTGCATTTTTAATAGTCTGACGAAGCTGAATAAGCAAAAAGCAAAAGATTCGTGGTAAATTTCATAATTAAATTGGTTTGGAATATTGATAATATAGCATGATCATGAACTCGCTACTTAATAACAATATTTTCTAAATGCATACAGTTTTTCTTTGTAGAAAGTCCCTCTTAAGCATTAAATTTAAAATGAGTAAATCACTATCTGAATTATGAAATTTATAACTTCAAAACGAACAAAAAAAAAACCTCTCATAAAATGCCACAACTTTTAAAAGAAAGGGGACAATCGTTTCCATCAAAACTTACGCTCTTAAAGAACAAATTTTATTTTTTAATTCTCTATACGATTTTTAAACAGTCCACAAAATTCCTTCCTTTTATCTTATTTAATTGATACTTATTAAGTAAACTTTATCTCAGAAAATGAATAAATAAAATTATTTTACAATTGAACACATACACACAAAAAAACCCTACATAAAACGCCATAACTTTTTTAAGAAGAGAGAAATCGTTTGCATCAGAATTAACATTCTTAATGAACATTTTCATAATAAATTTTTAATTTTTCCTAGGATTTTTACCAAGGAAGGGAAGGCATTTTGCTAAAAATGCCTATGTTATATTTAATTATTACAGGGTGCGTAGTGAGAAAGTGCTACAAAAGTATTTTTAAGCCCTTTTTAATCCCCACAGTCAAAAATATTAAGCACCTTCGTACATGTATGCATAAGCAAACCTGCATATTTTCTAATCGTAGATCATTTCCTTTTTTATTATAATGCATAGTTTCTATTGAATTCTTAAAAATTAATTTTAAATTTTCATTTTTTTATTTTAATATTTATTTCCTTATTTTCATAATATTTGCTCAATATCTTCTACAGTAAAATAAATGTCTTTTTGGGTTTGACAAAAACAGAAAAGGATGATAAATATAATTTTTAAAAAGCTATCATTGCACAAAATTTAAGTCAACTTTTATAAAAGAACTATTTAGAACATTACATGTAAAAGAATAAACGTTTTTCGAGTTGCAAAAAGTTTGGCATATTTTGTATTTCTCTCTTTCGTAATAAATATTCCAATATTTCAATACAATGCCCAGTGTTGAAAAAACGAGCGGAAAAAAGTTCACTAACCATTATCTTAACATGGATAAAAACTCTTTATCCCTTCACGGTATGCTTCCCTTTCGTTGGTTTTCTTTTTTGCTATATCCAGTAAACAAATATTTTTTACTGTTATTGATTTAGTGTATTCATCGAATGCGGAAACAAAACGGAATATCTTATGCTGAAATAAAAAAAAAGAATATCTTCTTAGCACTTCTTGAGAAAATTAAGCACTTTTAAGGTCCTTTCTTCCAAAATTAAGCATTTTTCAGGTGCTTAAAAATGGTTTTCAAATTTAAGCACTTTTTAAGGTCCTTACATGACGCTACGGACCCTGTAATATCTCATTTAATAATATTCTAAAAAATTTTTAATTTATGTAGTATCTATTAAGCTCACGCAAGGTCGTGTTGTCCTGCTTTCATGCAGCGCATGACTGAATTCAGTTGTTATTAGAACCTTCTTCAGATGTTATTACAGCAATTCAAATTATTTCATTACTATCGCTTATCTCCTAGTAGCACCAATTGACCATTTTTTTCCTTTTATGCAAGTTTATTTCCCAATTAAGCGCAATAGTTTGATTATGTCACAGAAAAGCATTTACTTAGAAACAGACAGTTCAGCGTAATTTTTTTCTGCTCCATTAAACAAATTCTTTCGTGTCAAAAAGGCAATTTTTCACAATTTTTTAATGTCTTTTTTTTTATTACTAGCCGCCTTTGGCGACCAGCTGGTTCGCCATGAATAATGCTTTCTATAATTTTTAATTAAGTCACATATACATTAACCTTGAAGCAATTCCAGGCATTGATTAGCCTGAAATTAAAAATGTTTTTTCCGTGATGCTTCAATATTAAATTTATTTTTTTAAAAAATGATTATGATTATGCAAACAATTATAGAAACCTTGGCTTTGCATTTATTTTTTTAGAAACTATCATATTTTATAATGGAAAAAAATTATTGAATTAATGATACAGATATTGCAAACGATTATAGAAATATGCCATTAAGTCGGGATTTCAATGCATATCCTGTCTAAATTCAATCAGGTTTACCATAAATAAAGAAGATTTGTTGAATAAATGATTTAGATATTGCAAATGATTATATAAACCTTTGCTTTGCATTTATTTTTTTAGAAAATATCACATTTTATGTTTCTTTTATTTTATCCAGTCACGTGCTAAAAGTATCATTTCTTTAGACTTGATTTAGGATGATAATTTTTTTTATTATTTGAACTTCCGTCATTGTTTTCTTTTATTTTATCCAGTCACGTGCTCAAAAAAAAACATCGTTAAAATATTTCTTTAAAAATTCGTTAAAAATAGAGGCTGGAGTTATACATTAAAACTCTGATACCATCAGAAAACTAATTTTTTTATCTTTAAATTGATGTAAAAATCATGTTTGTGCGATAATATTTTCGGAAGTTATAGCGGAAAAGCGTCGAAATTTCGCTTAAATTTTAATTAATTCAAATTCTAATTAAAAATTTGAAAAAAGGGCTCTGAGGTGCACATTCCGAACCTCCAAGGTATACATGTACCAAATTTGGTAGCTGTAGGTCTAACGGTCTGGCCTGTAGAGCGCCAACACACACACACACACACAC
>JAPMOQ010030118.1:52099-66803 GCA_026543055.1 Argiope trifasciata
CACACACACACACACACACACATTGAGCTTTATTATAAGTATAGATAATTCAAAGTAACGTTCTAATACTAAATGTAGAGAAGTTCAAAGAGTGTCTTGTTACAACATTTTAGTTTCCTGCATTTTTTGTATTGTAGCCATCAAATCTTACCAAATTTTGTTTTGATTCAGAACAGACAATTAAGATAATGAAATGGAACAAGGTTCATAATATTTCTTATCGATAATTTTTTATAAAGCTTTCTCTATAAATTGTCGAAAAATCTATTTGGCTTCAAGAGCTTATTAATTCTATACTGTGGATAAAATATTAAATGTTCTGTTTTTAAACTTTCACGGTCACTTATATGTTGAAAATGCATTATAGAGTCAAAAAATCTGATAATGTTTTTTATGGATTTTAAGACTTTAGTTTTTTAATGAGCTAAATATAATTGCAGGAATCGTTTTTCAGGTTGTATAAAAATATAGGAAAATTTAAATAAATATCTAAAAAGCGTTTCAAAATATCCAATTTGCTGTTTCAAAGCATCTTCAAGCCATGACAATCTGAAGCATAAAATCATTTATATTTTGGAACAAGTGGAAAATTTTATTGACGTATGACATCAGTATCGCCAGAGTGATTGGCTTTTTTCAGTGATAGAAATAACTACCAGATAATTATACAAATATCCATTTGTTTCAATGGAAATTTTTAATTTGTTTTATCAGTCATTTGAACTTTTTTTTAAAAAAATATTCCAATTCACAATCATCTTAGAATGTTAGCAGTTTGTTATGATTTGTGCTAATCTACAATAACTAAAAGATATGATTCAATATTTCAAAGATATTATGCAATTGCACGAAAATGTAAAAATATTGTACATCACTTGACTTTAAGTGCATCGAAATTTACAAAATGGGGAAGTTACAAAATTTACAAATTACTATTCTTTATCTGCATTGCAACATTCATCTGTATTTCTACAGCAAAAACTTTTTGATGAAGAGCCCAAATGAAATTGAAAGCTCTAATAAATATAATAGTATTTATATGTTACAAAATTTCACATCTAATTAAAAGTGGCGCTTATGTTATTTTATTTTCAGTGGTTTACTAACGACATATACGACTCTTCAATATATGAGCAAGTCTGGAGGAAAAATTAATGTATTTTTGTACATTTTAAGACGATTTTTAAGGTAAGTTTCTTCTTTTGAAAATAATAAGATGTGTGACCGAAAGGGCACCAAAATTTTAATTCTGTTCGAGTAGACTATTAAAACCAATAAATCATGCCAATATAGTTAAAAATACATTTAATGACATCAAAGGACATGATTTAAAAGGGGACAAAAACTATTTAGGACAATAACATTTAACATATATGCATTAAAATAATATTCAGGGACTACATCATGCTTTACCCTCGCTTCCAAAACATGGACTGATTATTCATGGCAACGACCGATAGAGGGCCAAGGAAAACTGTTACTGTCACAGATGTGGAAAAAAATTACTTTAGAAATAGTTTTAAAAATATTATTTAAATAAATATAAAAAAATTAATATTGCTGTATTAGTAAATATGAAAAAGTTCAACTAATTTTTGAAATGTCTAATTGTATCTAATATTATTGAAGTATTGACTTTACTATCTACAAACAATGATAATAATAATAAAAGTCTATTACTATTTTATAACCCTTGTTTGTTGACAAGTTCTTTCAAATATTTATTATGGTTTCAACATCAAAAATTTAAAGATTAAATTAATCAAATCTTCTATACTTTGAACCTTTTCAATTCGTATAGATAAAACGACATTCGCTTCCATTTTCTGTTCCATGGTACAAATTTTATAAATTTCGATTTAAGTTATTAATCAACTTTTTGATACAAGTCAACTATTTTTAACCAATGAAGAAATTAGAACTATTAATTACATGGAAGATCATACAGTATTTTTCAGAACATTTAATGATCATAGATGTAGTAGAGCAGCGTTTCTCAACCTTTCAGTATTCTCTGCCCAGTTTCCAATCATAATTTTCATCGTGCCTCCCCCCTCCCGCTTACAATAAAATGTATACAATAATAATACATACTGAGTATTTCGATTTTGTTTTTAAATTATTTTCAACTACCAAAACAAGAGTAAAAGCAAGCCAATTTTGATAAGAAACCACATCTGGCATTTTGCCAAGCGGGCGGTGAACTGATGAAAGGAATGAAAGCGGGGAAATTTTGAATATTAAATTTAAAATGAAACCTAAATAGAGAGATAACATTAAAAGAATATGAAAGTAGAAAAATAAAATGAACTTCGTTAATGAAAGTTAACTTAGACAGGAAGAACTTAATTTAGAAACTGGGAATACATTTTTTCGAATCGTAAAGAAAATAAAACATACGCATGACTTAAAAAAAAGAAAAAAATAAGTAATGTTTGTGGAAGGGAATCCACACAACCGATGGCGTCTCGAACATGTACAGAGCATATGTTTTCTCTTAGGAAGAACGGAAAACGTTCGATAATGCAAGTTTCAATTCCAGCCATCTATACATATTATACCATCAATTCCACCAGTCGATACTTCTATCGCTATCGAATCTATCATAAATGTGTATGTCATAAATTTTTCGTATTAATCGCAGTTCACCATATTAAATATTCACTGCAACAGATTTATTCAGACTCATGGATAAATTTTTCAGCGGAAATAAGTGAGCATCAGACGATATTCAAGCATCAACAAGTATACAGACGAGCGCGGTTCCAAAAATAAAACCAAGAAAATATTCTCAAGAATACCTAAATTTAGAATTTACCAGTACTGAAATAAATGAAGAAGAAAGGTCCTTGTGCATCATTTGCTCAAAAATGTTGGTCGCAGACGTCATGAAACCTAAAAAACGACATTTGAAAACGCTTTATAGAGAGCAAGTCAACAAACCCAAAGAATTCTTTGAATTAAAATTAAAATCATATAAAAAGCAAAATCAATTTAAAAAAACTTTTTCCGTGGGAAAAAAAATTATTTACATCTAACAAAGTTTCATATAAAACAGCCAGATATAAAAAAAACCTTACACGATTGGTAAAGAACTTATTTTGCTAGCAGCAATTGAGATTGTAGAAACTATAGAAATAATTTTTCATAACAATTGCAGTCCATGCCTCTTTTAAATGATACTGTTGCTCGTCAAATTAGTGATATAGCTGAAGATATACAGTGTCAGCTTACTCAAAGTTGCGAGATAAATTGTTTTCTATAGAACTTGGTGAAGCAACAGATAGTAATAAAGATGCTCATTTAATTGCCTATGCCCGATTTTATGATAATATGTCAGAAGTAGAATTACTTTTCTGCCAACCAATAAAACTCAAAGCAACAGCTCTTGCATTATTTGCTATTTCAAATGATTTTATGAACGAGGCAAACACAAAATGGAAAATTGCTTCGGAATATGCACCGATGGTGCTCGTTCAATGTCCAGAAGATTCCGAGGTATACAAGCACTTGTAAAACAAAAATTCCATCCGTGCGTCTGAATGCATTGCATGAGCCCCAGAGAAGCTTTGGCTTCGAAAGAACTGTCCTAGTCTGATTATTGCGTTAACTACGGTTGTAACAATAGTAAGTATAGAAAAATGACACCCCTGAAATCAAGAATCTTTTCCGCACTTAGTAAAGCCATGATTTCAGTACGTTCAGTGTTACTATTTTATTGCGAAGTAAGATGTTTATCACTTGGAAAGTTTTCGAAACATGTTTATGAATTAAGAGATGAAGTCGCCATTTTCCTAGAAAAGAAAACAGACTGGAGGCCAAGAATTTACGCGATGGTTTAGCTGGGATGAAATTGAGATACTTGTTCGCCATATTCGAGTAATTAAATAACTTGAATCTTCAATTCTAAGAAGCAATACAAAGTTAATGCTTTTTGTAGAAAACAGGAATTGTTTGGCAGAAATTAAAAACAGAAAACCCTAACAATATTTGTAAATGTGGATGATTGTACTAAAAGTTACAAGGCTGAAGAAGAACAAGTAAAAGTTGTTTCCGTAACCATTGGAAATCATTTAGCCATGCTGACTAAGAATTTTAAAAAGGATTTTCTAGCTAACAACAAACTGATAGAAAGTGGGTTAGGGATCCATTTCATAAGACTCCCGAAGGATTCTCAATTGATGAGGAAGAAAAATTCATAGACTTCATAACAGGAGGCGAAACTAAAAGACAATTCAGTAATAAATCACTATTTGAATTTTGGCCAGGGGTAGAGGATGATTTTTCTGCATTAAAAACAAGGGCATTTCGCATTCTATTATCATTTTCAACATCCTACCTTTGTGAAAACTGGATTTTTTTTGTGACTTCTTTGAAGACAAAATACGGATCTCGGCTAAATACGGAAACAGAACTGAGAGTGACTATTTTTGATATTAAGACTTCCTTTGAAAAACTTCCCTCTGCAAAATTTTCCCAAGGAAGTCACAAATAGTTATTAAATTTATTTTTAATTCAGTATGTTTTGATTAAGCAAGTTTTAAATTTGTAAGTAGAATTTAATAAACTATTAAATATGTTGAAATGTATTTGGTTTTCTATGGGTATGTATGCTTTACTTTCAGTCAGTTAATCAATTTTTTTTAAATAATTATATTTTCACCTGTGAGCCCCCAAAGAGGGAGGGGGGCTCACATGTTGAGAATCGCTGCAGTAGAGTTCTAGTTAATTTGATTTATTTGAATAAACATTTGTAGCAATTTTCCATATCTGTTTTTCAGGCTTTATCCGTCTGTTCTCCTGGTTCTAGCAGGTATATTCTTTCTTCCATGGATATCTTCTGGCCCATTTTGGCCTGAAATGCCAGGACTAGAGGTCAAAAACTGTCGCCAATCCTGGTGGGCTAATCTGCTATTCATCAACAATTGGAGACCAGTTAAAGAGATGGTTTGTCTTATATTGGTAGCCTCTTTAAATGGACTGCATAAATCATAATTATATATTAGTTAGCAGGCCTTGATAAGTTTAGTAGATGCAACACAATGACTTTTGAGATTGGAGCAGCTAATGACTGAATGTGTTGCCACTGGGGTAGGGTAGCAGGCGGATCGATAAAAAAAAAACTTTATTTTTCTATTTCCCAAACATATAATTTTGTAAAAAATTAGAGTTATAAAATATTAGGATAGCATCAACACTTTATTTAACACTAATCATACCAACACTTATTAGATACCTAGTTTACCATAGCGGGTCAAATGACCCGAAATTTACGTTTCCTACTTTTATGTATGAAATATGGATGTTGGAAAGGAAATAAAAATATAATAATAAAATATGTATATAATTATATGAAATAGTATTTTTACAATTTCTATTTCAAGCGCAAAAAATAAGAGTTGTTCTTATACATCACATTTTTTACACATAAGTGTTTCCGTCGCACATTTCCCGCAAACAAATTTTTTACAATTGGAGCAAATTTTATTAGTTTTATTCTCTTTGCAGTATCCTATTTGACACCTCTTACGTTTATTAGAATCTGTAACAGGGTTAGGCAACGATCGTTTAGTATTTGCTTTTTCTTTTGGTTTTTCACGGGCAACTCGAAAATCGTCGGCAAGTTCTACTGCTAGCTTGAGTAAAAAGTCTTGTCTCGAGATATTATCTCCTGTTGTTTGCTTGTATAAAATCCAGGCATTTATACCAGCTAAATCAAGGATAACAGTCTTTGCATACATTTGCAGTTTACTGAATATAATAAGATAAGCAATATGTATTGATAAGCTTATAAAACAAAAAAAAATGTTCTCCGGGTCAAATGACCCGATGTGGTAGAAAACAGTATACAACAGTTATTACTCAAAATAAACAAAACAAAAAATTATAAAAATAGTATAAGAACAGTAGACTTAATTAGTCAGAAAAAGTCAGTAAGTTAAATTTGGAGAAGTAATAAGATAATACGTGCATTATCAATGCAAAAGTTCAAAATGGGTCATTTGACCCGTTATGGTATAATTAGTGTTAATATAATTAATCAGGCTCTTAAATGTCTCATTACCTTTACTTAATTATTAGAAAGTTTACAAACAATAAAAGTTTAAGTGAATAAAATGGATGACGTGCGCTATAGAAAAAATTAACTGAAATTAACACATATATTCACAAAGTTAATAAAATCAAAAAAAAGATTAAATAAACTATTATGTTAAAAATGAGCTGAAATATGAAGTAATTAATGCCAATTTTTTAGCAATGGAACGTGGTAATGTACATGACGCTGGCCTGTTAAACATCTAAATCAGTCATAGAGGGTAAAAAAAAACTATGATGTAGCTTATTTTTTATAATCATGGGTTCATGTTCTTTAGAATTTTGGAAACTCTTTGGCAGAACAATATTTTATGAAGAAACATAAAAATTCAGATTTTGAGAATAAGAATGTTTTTTTAAGAGCTGAAATCAAATGATTTAATTCTTACATACTTTTTCTGAAGAAAAGGTGCTTCTACAGAAAATTATTAATCTGCCTTTTGAACAGGAATATACAGTTGTTTTATAAAAATAAATTAAAAAAGAGAAAGAGAGAAATGCTTTCATCTTTATAAATTTTTTATTTAAAATATTTCAATTTAATTTTGTACATCTAATATTATGTAACAAATAAAATCATTGCATGGTGCACTTCTACTTAACAATCAAGTATAAGAAATATATAAAATTAATAATTTTAAGTGAAAAACTAAATAAATAAATAAAATATATAAAAATTTTAAATTAAGAAAATTTAATTCATAGAAAGATGACTGAATTGAATTTTATTCAATTGGCATTTTAATCTATACAGAATGGAAATATTTTGCATTATATTAAATTTTGCTAAATTTAGTTTAATAATTTTTATTGCTCTTTCCAGTTATGTTTTTTAATTTAAAAGCATTCTGTTAAGAATATCCGAAATGTTTATATCTGCCACATATGGATTTGTAAATATCAAAAAGTCATTTTATCTGAAATTCTGTAGAACAGCTGTTGATTTCTAATTATCTGATTGGTTGCCTAGTTATGTAATATTTTTTCGTTCAAATATTTACAAATGAAAATAGGTATGTAAACCGAAATTTTTTTTAATGTAAATTTTTTTAACAGAACAAAGTTTATCTCTTATACATAAACACTTAGAATCCAAATACCATTATAAGGCTTTTATTACTTAATAATTAAAATTGAATGAATACAAGATTTGCATACCTCAATTTAAAATGTTAAGACTACTTTTCCACAAAATTTAACAACAACTTTGAGTGTTATATTTATGGAATTATTTTTACATATTACATAAATGTTTGCAGTTAAATGTTTCTATTTTACTAGTGTATGCAACATTCATGGTATATATCAGCCGACATGCAACTGCATATTATTGCGGTTTTTGTACTAATAGCTTTATACAGGTAAGTCCAATTTCTGTTTTGTTCTGAAAGTGCCTGTACTTGTATAACAATAAGAAATGTATTATTTTGATTTTTTTCGTTTTTGCTCTACCGATGCAACACCTATAGTAGAGGATTTTTTTTTTACAATCTTTTGCATCTCATGCAGTTTACGTTAAAATGTATTGTTTGAAGGTGTGAGATTGTTCCGGAAAAGTTGAATATATGAACATTTTGTAGATATATTTTGGATTATTGAATAATATTTTCAAGCGAAATTTATACTCATTAGATAAAAATAGCAGGGTCAATTTATTTCATTCTTTAAAAACTAATTAGAACATAAACTAAACTCGCAGACCATTTTACTTGAAATAATAAAATTTTTGATTAAGTTTGGAAGATGGATAAAAGCATCTCGAAACTATTTTTAAAACCTTTTTTAATATAACGATCTGTAGATGTTGCACAAAAATGACTTTTAGTCACAAATGACTAAAATTTAAAAATTACCTTTTTAATGGCACTAATTTTAATGTTTTGCGATTTTTCCTTAGATTCTGACAATTTTTTAAAGATATTTAAATACCTTCCATCGTAGTAGTGAAATTTATTGCGTTTTCGTTTTTCCTACAGGTATTTAATTAAATTAGTTTTTTTATTCATTATTGGAAGCCAACATTCGATTTATTACAACACAATCTTCAGCATTCTTATGAAGATTATCTCACTTATTTTATTTCATAAAATATTTAAAGGAAGCTAATAATAGAACCTTTTAAAATAGTAAGCAATATCATCGATATGAAAAATTATGTTGGTTTTTCTTTAATTTTCTTAGAAGCATATCTGTATCCACCAATATGCAGTTAAATGTTATAATAACAAATTAAATGCATTATATTATTTTAGTGATCGAATCAATCGAGTATTTTATATGAGATGTAACAAAATTCAGTTGTCCAACATTAATTAGGTGTTAGGTGACACGAATTGTTACGTTTACATCCAAATGGTTCACGTTTGGATGCAACAATGGTTCACATTTGGTCAGTTGACTTCAAACCGTTAGATATACAATCAAACAATATGTTCATGTATACAATAACCAGAACATATATCAGGCTATTAATGTGGTTTAAATTTCATGTTGGAAAATAATTTTTGTGGTATCATTATTATTAAATCAGGAATTTTCAAAGAAACTTTTTATTTATTCCATTTAATTCAACATAATTCAATTTTTATTAAAAGTAAAATAAATATTAAATGTTACATCGCATTACAACATTCAGTAGTTTTATGTGTTATGGTTATCTTTGAAAAACGAATGACAATGGTAGTTGTAACAAAAATGACAATAAAAAAATAATTCAATATTTAA
Organism: Argiope trifasciata; assembly: GCA_026543055.1. NCBI lineage: Eukaryota > Metazoa > Arthropoda > Arachnida > Araneae > Araneidae > Argiope > Argiope trifasciata. Next base: position 60,920 of record JAPMOQ010030118.1, read on the forward strand.
ATTCAAAGTATATTTCTTAAATAATTTAATAATTAATATCCACAATTATTTTCATATTTAAGATTATATATATATATTGATGGTATATCATATGATGAGAAAAGATAATAAATTAATACAAAAAAATTTTAACCATGAGAATTTAACAACTAATCATTTTTAATACACCTACCACAAGTTCCTGAAAATTTTCCATCCCGAAAATAGCTTTTAGATGTAATTTAGTTAAATTCGATATTAAGTGCAAATAATTGTGGATTTCGTACCTTTCAGCAATAATGAATCTCTAATACTAACAAAGCTTTGAAAATTATTTTCTGGAAACAATAAATGTTTTTTCAAATTGATTTGCCATAAAACTGGGACATTCCTCCATTGCGTGAAAAATTTATAACAAAATAATTAATTCAAGCATTAATAATGAAAGAATTTCAACTGGCATATACAGTGTCTCACAAAAGTGATGGGACACTTGTGCTTTACAAAAGGAAAATGTAATAAAATAAATAAATAAACATGTACAAATTTTTTGTGGGTGTATTTCATACTTAAATTTTGTAACAATTATTACATAACATTCATTTTGTCAAAATATTAAAATATTAATTTAATAAAAATATAATTGTTTAGAACGGAGCAACAATTAGCTCACATAAGTGATGGGACACCATTAGATATGCAACAAAAATCTTCTGAAATAAGCAATAAAAATATTTTTTGGGGGTTTTATTTTTACTCAAAAGCAATTGGCAATAATTTATAAAATCGTCTGCAGTATTTCTCTCCAGATTGCATTGGAATTTTTGTGTTTTTTAGCTCTGTGCAGCCATGAATGCTAAACGAAAAGAAACTTCGCCTGAAATTCGAAAAATAATTATTAATTTGCATATTGAACGTGGAAAATCTATTAGAGAAACTGCTAAAACAGTTAATTGGAGTCATTCAACAGTTTTCAACATCATTAAATGATATAAAAAGAATCATATGATTCAAGATAAAAGAAGACCTGGCCGACCATCAAAGCTATCTAATGGATTAAAGAGAATTATCGTTCGAATTATTAAAAAAAATCCAAGAATGAGTGCTCCTAAAGTTGCTGCTGATTTACAAGCATTATATGGAGTAATTGTTAATCCTGAGACTATTTGAAGAGTAATTCGATCTGCTGGATATCACGGTAGAGTAGTCAGGAAAAAATTCTTCGTAAGTGAAAAGAATAGAAAACTCAGACTGGCATTCGCAAAATCCTACATAAATAAGAATTCTGATTTCTGGAATAAAGTTATATTTGCTGATGAGAGTAAATTTAATATATTTGGTTCTGACGGTAGAATCTTGGTGTGGAGAAAACCCAGGGAAGAATTTCGTAAAGAGAACTTGGTGCTAACAGTAAAACATGGTGGAGGAGGAGTTATGGTATGTGGGTGTATGTCGTCCGCTGGAGTCGGTAATCTTGTTTTTATTGAGAGTATAATGGATCAGTACAAGTATATCGACATTTTACAGCAAAATTTGAAATCTTCAGCACGAAAATTGAACCTTCATAACGATTTTAAATTCTACCAGGATAATGATCCCAAGTACACTGCTTTGAACGTTAGACTCTGGTTGCTGTATAACTGTCCTGAAATAATAAAAACACCACCACAATCTCCTGACTTAAATCCCATAGAGAATATTTGGCAAGAATTGGAATCAAGAATTCGCAAACACACCATTTCTTCAAAACAACAATTAAAATCGGTGCTTCAAGAAGAATGGGGTAAAATCACTCCAGAAATCACAGAAAAATTAGTCAAATCCATCCCAAGAAGATTAAATCATGTTTTAAAAGTAAAAGGAAATCCAACAAAATATTAAAACCTTTTAAAAAGTAAAATTTTTGTATGAATATTTGATGGAAAAGTAAGTGTCCCATCACTTATGTGAGCCATTTTTTTGCTCCTTTCTAAATAACTGTATAATTTATTAAATTTATTTTAATATTTTGACAAAATGTATGTTATGTATTAATTGTTACAAAATTTAAGTATGAAATACACCCACAAAAAATTTGTACATGATTATTTATTTATTTTATTACATTTTCCTTTTGTAAAGCACAAGTGTCCCATCACTTTTGTGAGACACTGTATATACATTTCATTTCCGCGATTTGAGCCTGTGAAAACAGCAGACAGCAGCGTTTGCAATCAAATTTAGGTCACCAACTGTCCTATCATATAACATTTTTTTGATTATTGATCTTAAATATAAGTAGCACATGGATTTTCAAGTCTAGGTTTTGTTTAATTATGTTTTTTTTTATATATAAAGCGAATAAAAGTATTCGTTAATTCGCATATAATCTTTCACAATCGATTAGAAATGAGTTGACCTAAAACTAACTGTAGAATATTCAAAATAAAAGGATGTTGTCACCGGAAACTATAATAATGTAATGGAATTCTGGAAATGAGGGCAAAAAATTTCTATATGTTACTTAAGCCTTGGGATACTACTTTTTTTGTATTTTGATTGTGAAAGTAATAGATTTTATGCAAGAACTCGTTTATTTCATATTATTCATATCATATACTCCAATATAATTTTGATGATTTAAGGCAATTATTTTACTTCATTTCAAAAAAGTGGAACAAAAATTTAAACAAAGACATGTAGTTTTGCTACCTTAAATGTTCTTAAAAGATTAAGGGTTTTGTTTTAAAGGAAAAAGAAATATCAATTTTTAAAAATTAAGAACAAAAATAGTATCAATTTTGAACAACTGGTCTCCCATTTTTATTTTAGCAAATTGTCTTATTTTTTTAAATTATTATGGAGTAAATAAAGAACGTAGATTTTTTTTTTTAACATTTTGTTTGTTAAAAATTTTCTGTTCGAAAATTAATTTTCATTCACATAATCGTATGATGTTATGCTACGTCAAATGTTCCAAAGGATTTTAATTCTAGGGGGAAATAAATGGCAATTTTTTAAAAGAATTGTTACATTTTTTAAATTAATATAGAATGATTAAAGAACGTAAAAAAAAACTTGTATTTGTATCTTTTGCATATGACCATTTTCTATTCGGATTCCAAAGGATTTTAATTCTAGGGGGAAATAAATAGCAATTTTTTAAAAGAATTGTTACATTTTTTTAATTAATATAGAATGATTAAAGAACGTAAAAAAAACTTGTATTTGTATCTTTTGCATGTGACCATTTTCTATTCGGAAATTAATTTTTATGTCTACATCGAAAAGGTTTCCTTAAAATTTATTTTGAAAATCATATATAAGGTTTGGCTTCAGCTTATTTTTATTTACTGTTTTTCAGAAATGTGTTCGTTGGTTTCGCTATGGCATTTTTTCTTGTGTTTGGCGGTTCTTTGGCGGTTGGAATAATAACATACGTCAATGATTACGCTCCAACTATTTTACTCTCCACAGCAAATCTACCGTGAGTATTACAAATAAAGAATCCTCTTCAACTGTTCTTTTTTACTGTTTATGATACAATATTTATGGGTCAAGATGATTGAAATCAAAACCCTGCTTTTCTTGCCAACATAGTTCTGATCTTTGTACTAGACAATAACTATGATCCAGTGATATCGCTAAGTTCTTTAGACTTTAGTTTCTACTCTTATCACGAAGGTTCTTAAATGTGTTGCGATTTCATGAAGAAAAAAAACTTCAAAAGCTTCCGAAAAGACTTAACAAAATGTAATGCGACTTTTCGCAACACCAAAATTTTCTTGCTACAAAGTTTACCAAATATGCATGAAATGTCGAACATGAGAACATACATACAAGTTGCTTTAAGACCAAATATTCAATAATATGGAAAAAGATTACCAATGCAGAATCAAACGATAATATCGTAGAATTTACAATCACGAAAGGGGTAGCTGTGACAGAAAGACAGCAGGTTGAAGGCAGTTAAATTTTCTCGTCTGATATCACCCTTTCTTTCACTCCCCCTCCCCTTTTTCCCACTCTTTCTTTTCTTTAGATACGGACAAAACTACGTTTTCAAAGGAATTGCTCAGAATCGTAAAACAGGTAATCACCTAAAGTTCACACTGTCTTATAGTCTATTTGTTTTGTTTTTTATTTTTAAAATAATTTAATTTAGCGCTTTCATTTATTCTACAAGAGTAGTATTCTGAAACGTATTCAATTTATTTATTATTATTATTATTTAAATTTCAGAACTTAATACTTTAAAAAAAAGTTGTTAATGTTTTCATGCTCATGTCCAGATCAGTGTTATACAACTTTGCAGTTTTTTTCAACAATAATCAATAAAACTTGTAATAACAAAATATTTAATTAAGGGTCACTGTTGCATTCGTCCCTTCGTGTTTGCAAAAATATGGTTATATTAATTGCTCTGATTTTCCTCCACTCAAACCTTCGGCAAGATACAACTAAGATGAATCATATAATTTTAAAGGCTTCATAAGCCAGCATTTTTTTTCACAATTTAAAATACATTGATCATTTCACGCAATTGCCTCTGCGCAATAAGACCTCATGTTATCCATGCTATCTTGTTTTCCACGAAGCCCTCCTCGATCTCTCTACGTTTTCTTTTTTGATCTCTCCCCCTCTCACAACCAACTAGAGATAGTACTGCCATCTCCTGGAATTCAAGAGAAAGGGATTAGAGCATTACAGTCATCTTTAGGAAAGCGTGTTCCCTTTATCTCATAAAATAATAGTAAAAATATTTAAAAGTTACAAAACTTTTTTGATACGATCATAATATTCTAATGCGGTTGTGTTAAGGCGTTGAAGACAAAACAAAAATATCATTTATTTATTAGTAAACCAACCAGAGATAGTAGTACCACCTCTTTGAATTCGAGAGAAAGGGATTAGAACATTACAGTCATCTTCAGGAAAGCGTGTTCCCTTTATCTCATAAAATAAAAATATTTAAAAGTTACAAAACTTTTTTGACACGGTCATCATATTCTAATGTAGTTGTATTAAGACATTGAAGACAAAACAAAAATATCATTTAGTTATTAGTAAAAGTTAAATTAAATGGAAAAATAAATCTGCCAATCAATTTTAATTCGGTTGGTTTAAAATATGAAAATTAATGCATTGCTTTATTCATTTACTTAATTACTTCTTATTTTTTAAGTGATCAATCTCTTTTTTCATATTTTTACAGTCAAATCGTAAAAATTGTAGATGACATTCATGTAAAAACATTCACTTATTTCGGACCATATTACATTGGAGTAGCGATTGGATATTTAGTTCTAAAGCATCCGAAAGTCAATCTTGGAAAGGTAAAATATTATTTTGCATTATTTCTATTTCTTTTAAAATAATATCGCCTCATTTTCTCACTAAAATTTTTATAGCAGTTTGAATATTTTTCTTCCCAATATAAATTTAATATGAATATTTATTTGATTATAAATTTGATACTTTTGTGGCCCTTTAAATATCATGAAACATTCTTGCGTAACAACTGTTTTGATATATTTACTAAATGAAAAATAAGTGGACATAAATGTTTTTCCCGTAGTTATCTCTTAGAAAATAAATCCTCAAATTGTTTTTTGTCAGATTTTTCTTATGAAAAGAAAGAAATTAAAAAGATTTTTTTCATATATACTTTAATTAACGCCCTGGTACGAAAGCAAAACCCAATCGATTTAAAGCATTAATAGAAATAGAGTAGACTGAAATAAATTAAAATTTTAATCACTTTCATAACATACTATTTATAAATGTTTATGAATTTTTTTATGATGCGTTATTCCATAAAGTTCAACTTTTGTGAAATTTTATTAATTTTATGTATTGTTTCAATATCTCAAGTTTCTAAGCTTATGCTTTTATTTAATTTTGATATATATATATATATATATAT
>JAPMOQ010030128.1:0-16511 GCA_026543055.1 Argiope trifasciata
AGCATAAACATAAAACTTTATTAGTTCGCCCTATTGGCTATAGATGGCAGCACGTTACCGCTTGAAAATTTAGATAGCCATTATGGCGAACTAATAAAGTTTGAAAATATCCTATCTGTAACTCCGAACTGCTCGACCGTAGCGCTTCAAAACCGGCGCCAATCGATTCCTCGTGGCCAAAAACCCCAGACCCCCAAGTTTACCGGAGTTTATTAATTCAGGGGCGATTTTCAACTTGGCAACCATTCCTCGTATTATAGTATTAGATAAAATTCTACCTTAACAAAATTAAAAGTGTATAATTATTAACTTTCTAACACTATCGCTAATTATTTCCAAACTAAAAAGGTGTTGAATACCTTGAAAACGAATCGATTTATCTTTTGGAAACTACGCCTTCTTTCCAATTCTCAGACATTCAATTTCATGAAACAATTTGTCAGAACGTGAAATTGCAGAATTTCTCATTTCTTTTAATAACAGAATAGCCAACAAAAGAATATGGAGAGAAGAAGTAACCCCAAAACATAATTAGGATGTAAATATTTAATGCAGTGCATCGCCCATAAATCTAGGGAGGTACAACCAATCGTAAAATCCAAGCGGCAATCTTGAGAAAAAAAAGTTTTTACCTATAAATCAAAACCTTGTTCTAACACAGCTTGTTTTTAGAGGGTAGATGTACTTTTTCATGCATGACATGGAATGTTTGGAATGAAAACTTTGACTTAAAAATATGTTTTAATATGATTTTCAACGAACGACAAATTTTTTCAGCTTTTTTTAACCAAATATTTGCATATAACTGAGTAATGAGTTCAGATTATTAATGCTTGTAAAAACAGATTTTATAAACACTTTAAGATATCCGACTATATTAAAAACACATTTTATAAACACTTTAAGATATCCGACTACATTAAAAAGGTATTTTATAAACACTTTCAGATATCCGACTACATTAAAAAGGCATTTTATAAACACTTTCAGATATCTGACTGAATTAAAAACACATTTTATAAACCCTTTAAGATATCCGACTACATTAAAAAGACTTTTTATAAACACTTTAAGGTATCCAACTACATTAAAAACACTTATTATAAACACTTTAAGGTATCCGACTACATTAAAATCACATTTTATAAAAATTTTAAGATATCCGACTACATTAAAAAGATATTTTATAAACACTTTAAGATGTCCGACTGCATTAAAAAGACTTTTTATAAGCACTTAAAGATATCCGACTACATTAAAAAGACTTTTTATAAACATTTTAAGGTATCCGACTACAATTAAAAACACTTGTTATCCACCACATTGGCGAACTTTTTTTATTGTTATTATTTCTTGTAGTTCAGACTGTCCTCTTTCCAAAACAATTAATCTTTTCTGGAAAAATAAAGGACTCACCTCGCATCCAGGCTCACATAGAAAGAATACTATCTATTTCCGGATAAAATAAGAAGAATATATTTTTTTATTCGGAAATGAATAAATTTATTGATCTTGAAAGATAGATAGCGTAAATAATATTCATACCATTTTATTAACTTTATTATTCAAGACTTTAGGGTTAGAAATATTTTTTGTTTTGTTTTTCTATCGTCTTCAGAAACAAATGTTTGCAAGTAATAAGTATTCAAAGTTTCATCGGTATCGAATGAGCGGTTTGGCACCGCATAAGAGACATACAGACAGACATTTATTTTTATTTATAGCTATTACATCGATAACATGTATTTTCCGGTGTTCATATAATTCCATTTATCGCAAACTATCATTATCGAATATCATAAATCATACAGTTGCTATTAATCTTCCGCTATTAATAGTTACAAAATAACTACTAGTGCAGGTGCATGACATTTGTGCTATATAGTAAAATAGAAAAATATCTTTGTAACCATATAATTTAAGCTATTAAGCTAGCTTACGCAATTTCTGCTCGTTCAAATTTCAAAATTTTGTTTTAAAATTTAGACAAATCACTTTTAGGTAAAAACTTAGTAAAAAGGTCTGCAAAATTCCTTTTAGTATTTATATACCTTAATAATATAACTACTGGTTCAGAAACAGAGCATTTATCTATATAGATAACAGGAAGATATCTTTGTAACCATATAATTTAAGCTATTAAGCTAGCTTACGCAATTTCTGCTTGTTCAAATTTCAAAATTTTGTTTAAAAATTTAGACAAATCACTTTTAGGTAAAAACTTAGTAAAAAAGGTCTGCAAAATTCATTTTAATATTGATATACCTTAATAAAATAACTATTGGTTCAGAAACAGAGCATTTATCTATATAGTGTAACAGGAAGATATCTTTGTAATCATATAATTTAAACAATTAAGCTAGCTTACGCAATTTCTGCTCATTCAAATTTGCCAGTACGCAAACTGGACTTTGACATTGTTTAATTCAAAATTTTATTTAAAAATTTAGACAAACCACTTTTAGGAAAAGGCTTAGTAAAAAGGTCAGCTAAATTCATTTTAGCATTTACATACCTTAAGGCATCCGACTACGATCGAAGGACAAAGTTTAGAAATTTCGAATTTTTAGAAACTATTTATGGTTTTCTGATGCATTGATAATAATAAAAACCATAGATACAAAAATAATTATTTGAAAATATAATATATTTTAAGAAATGAGAAAATTTGAGGAATATTTTAATGAAATTTAACCAAAACGGTTGACACTCTACACAAAATGGTAATGCAGCAATCCTATTTTTCTTTGCACATAAGTTGTAAAATATAAGGATGAAGGAAATGAACCAAATTCTAAGAAAGATTTGGAGATGTATATAAGTTATGGATACAAATGTGTGCTTATAGGCATTTCTCCATAAATTTACTACTCAATTTTTCTAAAAAACACCTATAAATTAAACAGTACTTCTCGAATTATAAAACTTTTAGTTCAGTTCATTGCCCATATTATTTAAAACATGCGCTGAAATTTTTATATAAATACCTCTTTAGTTTTGAGGATATCATGTTATCAGAAGAGAATTTTTATGAAATTTAAGGTTTTGAAGCTAAAGACAAATTTTAGTTGAAAATTATGTGACCTTGGATGATAGGTTAGATCTTTCTTTTCTTAGGAAGGCTAAACTGTTTTGGGAAGATAAAATTCTGAACTACAAGAAATAATAAGAATTTTTAAAAATCGACATTGTGGTCGAAACCCAGTGTTTATAAAAGTAGTCGGATACCTAAAAGTAAAAAAGTTTATCCAAAACTAAATTTCTAAGAAAATTAGATTTTATATCAATGTGTTTAGTACTTGTTAAACGTGATGTATTATATAGCTGCTTATGATTCAGTCGTTTGACATTAGAGTTACTACAGTGGAATTGGCGACAAATAAAGTCGCCAAAGATTGGATCCAACCAAAGGAAAGTTTAATTTAAACACAATTTATTGAGGAAATGAAATGAAACGTATTAGGAACTATTTATTACACATGATGACACATACGTAAAAAAGACGGTCATTACAGTACCCGATATCACCACCGAACCATATTACAAACATAATGATATGTATTTATATAAGTCTTAAATCTTACATTTGCATATCGGACCATTTTAATGATATATACCTGTTCAAAAATAACTTATATGTTTAACGTCAAGTGAAGTGATTTTGAAGAGAGACGCACAATAGCAGGTTCAAAATGCATTGCATCCTATCAGAATAAAGTATGAGAGGCATACGAATTTAAAGCCTTAATGCAGAAATTTCCTAACAATATGCTGTATAGTATAACAGGAAAATATCTTTTTAATTATACGATTTAAACTATTATGATATCTTGCAAAATTTTGGAAAATGACTCTCGCATTGCTTTAAACGGGATGTAAGAATAATTAAACTAAAATATTGATTAAAGTCCAATGAAGTTTTGTATGAAAATGTATTAAAATATTTAATAACACTTAAATAAAACATATGAATTTAATGTGCTACTCAAAGGCACTTAAAGCAACTTCAATTTAATTGGGTTGCCGTCAAAATTTTTTTCATCTAATATATGATATAAAATATATCATATATTAGATGTATATATATGATATATTTTATCATATATTTTCATATATCATAACATTATAACGTTTAAAGTTGATTCGTGACTTTTTAAATAATTTAATTTTTACTTCGTCCCGTAAGTAACACAGATTAAACTATATTTCTCAAAAAGCATATACCGTTATATATACCAGTTTCTCAAAGTATATACCTGAATCTTGTCAACTCCATTTTTATGGCTTAATTTTAGTTATATCGATGTCCCGTTACAAACACAACTCTAGGGCTATTTTGGGACTGCCCTCATCATTTTGAAGCGAGGTCAAATGACAAGGACAATACCTGAACTGACACTCTCTCTCCAAACTTTCACGGCACACCAGCGGGAGCACATTTGGCCCTGACGGATTTAACATACACTAGACTCGCTTACACGGTGGTTGTTTGGTGGATTCGGGAATCGAACCTGAAGCCCTTTTGTTTCAAAGCCGAGATCATACCACTAGGCCAACACGACCTCCCATTTCTTCGGAAAAATGTTTAATGCAATTTACAAATATTTCTCTGAAAACTTGGATTGTTACTTCTTCAAAATGAAAAAGTTTTACATATTTTTATCTGAGATATTTTAAATGCGTATTCGAAACTGTGAAAAGGTTTTTGGAAACAAAAAGCTAAAGCAGATTATAATTCTTATGTAGCCTTTTGCATTGTTAGGTCAATTTTTTTTCACTGTTATTGCCAAAGCATGTTTGAGATATTCTCCCTTAACAGAAAACATATGATGAAACTGAATGATCAAAATACCGTGATAATATAAATAAGAATTATAGTTTTATTACAATGATCATCCACAAATAAAAGTATATTCTCCTCCTTTGGAAGATCTTTCCTTCATCAGCAGGAAGTGACTCGATCCTGGTGCAATTTTGCCCACTCAGATGATGGCAATCAATTACCATACCGGTATCTTCTCAACTTCCTTTTTATGGAAAAATGCAATCTTTGAAATTAAAAAACTTTCTTTCCATAGTATATCCATATCCATTTTATGCATAAACCAATTAACGGTCGATTATTCATTATACATACATTTGTAAAATGGCTCTCATCGTAAAAGTCGAAAGTATTTCTGGAATGAAATTTCGAAATGGGTCCTTATGAAGATAATTTTTCTTTTTAACATTTAAGCTAGTTTTAGGCAATAAAAATTTAATGAAGGGCTTTCTATGTTCGAGCCGTTACATGAGAGTTCCTTTCGGGTGATTTTGGGGAAGCGGTGGCCTGGCGATAAGGTCCCGGTTTCGGAACCGGATGGTTTCAAGTTCGGGACTCGATTCCAACGAAGAACCATCGTATAAGTGGGTCTCTTGCAGGTTCAATCTTTGTCTGACCAAATGTCCTTCCGCTGGCGAGGAGAGGGGTGTGCCAGCTCAGGTGCCGTCCTCGTTATCTGACCATGGTTGAAGATGACGAGATCCATATTAAAATAGCCCTCTTGTTGTTTCAAAAAGCGACGTTAATAGAGCTAAGCTAAATTGGGGCGACTTTCTATATTTCAGCCGATCAAAAGGTTAAAGTTTCCAAATTTGTATATTCAACAGTGGCAAATGACAAATAGAAAAAAATGGCTTACAACAATTTCGAACGTTTTTGCAGGAGATAAAATAAATGCAGCTCAAATTAGAACTATTGTCCTTCTTAATGCCAAAAAAAAATTTTTATATTTTATTTTGCTTTCTTCACGAATTAAAAGTGTAAACATTGTTTTAAAATAATTTTTAAAGGAATCGTGTGCATCTATTAATGCATAATAATGTAAATTAGTTTAAGTTCTATGAATACGTTAAACAAACCAACTGAATATCAATGGTGCATATAAAGTAATAAATACCAATTCTCTCGAATTTTTATTAAGCTTTACTTAATGTCAAAATAAAGTTTTATATTAATTATACTTTATTCATATAATGAATAAAATCATCTTTTTTTTTTCATTCTGGAAGTAACCCTCTTATTAAATCTGCCAATAGATGTAAAGGGGTTACTTCAAATTAATCAGAACAGGACTTAAAGGGCTTAGCTTGCTTTATCGAATAGTTTGAGCAGATTGAGATATTCTAAATTTATCTTGAGTCATAACCCCTTACAACAGCGTTTTACCGGATTCCCTGTTAGAAGGATATTTAAGTTTTCTCGAAGTCTTTGGAGAGGATAGATTTTTCATTAGTTCACCTCGAAGAGCTGGTTAATGGGTCCTGCGATTACATTAAACGTTATAACGATTATTGACAAACGCGGTGATAATATTTGACAGGGATTTGTACATTAATTTAAGCAGATTTATCGTCTACTTAGAAGATGACGGTACATGCAAAAATAGAATTTTGTGGTGAATATTTTCGAAGTTTATCGACAGTAGAAGACCGTTAAGTAGATATTGCATATGTGCGTTGAAATTGTAGCGAAATTCTCGATATAAACTATTTATCATTAACCTCTACTATTATTAAACCACTCCAAACTTTCTATCATATTCTCCAATAAATATTATATCACAAATAAAGTCTTGCAAGACATTAGTTTACAATAGATACCAATTAACCTTTGATATGATTTAAGCTTTTTCTCTTAATCTATCGTGTGATCTTTGCGAATGTTTTGGTTATTTATCACTGCAACATCCAATATCCATTGTATTTTAAAAGTGTTTTTCTCAAACTATTGAAAAAGATTGACATGGAACGGCACTTTACGTGGCAAAATCAACTACCAAACTGGATGCAGTTAAGTTATTGCGTGTTTGAATTATCTCCAAACTGAATGTATCCGAGATGCTGCGTGTTTGAATTGTCATCAAACTGGATGCATTCACGTTTCTAGGTGCTTGAATTATCACCAAACCGGATGCATTTAAGCCGTCATGTGTTTGAATTTTCACCAAACTGGATGCATTTAAGTTATCGTGTGTTTGAATTATCACCAAAAACAATGCATTTAAGTTCATGCTTGTTTAAATTATCACCAAAAACAATGCATTTAAATTATTATCTGTTTGGATTATCATAAAACTGGATTCATTTAAGTTATTGCATGTTTGAATTATTAAGTTTACATGTTTCTAAAAGTACAGACCGACAGACGTTTAACCTCTAATTGCATTTCTTTTAAAATACAGCATGGTTAATTAGTTGGTTATTTAGAGTTTACTGGTGCACGGTAATATATAGCTTCTATGCTTAAGATGTTAAATTTGTATATAGAATATATGTATTTTCAGCACTTCATTTTGTTGTAATGGAACCAATTATTTAAATTACCATGTGTTTTATTGAAACCTTTCATTTGTATGACCCAATCTTTGGAAACATTTATTTGTCACCAATTCTATTGCAGCAAATCTAATGACTGATTATAAATATTTAATAATCCATAATCGTTATATTTCTCTATAACAAAACACTATTCTAATTCCTTTAGACACTTAATATGGACTTCAACATATTTTGAGTTACATTTTCCTCCTTTTTTTGTAACGGTAATTATTTTTCACCACACAACTATTCGCAACTGCTGGCAATAATTAATCAAGAGAATTAGAACCATTCCAAACTTCGCTCTTTAAGCAGAACATCCCGCAATTCATTAGCACCGCCATTAATTTGGAGCTACACGAGATATTAAACGGTTGCAGTGATTAAAATAATCAACAGAAGTGAAAAGACAGTAAAAAACACAGAAGAGAAATGAGTCCTAGCGACAGAACTTTAGAGTGGAACATTTTTTATGAAGACGCCAGAGATTTATTGCGTATAAATTGTTCTCTTCGCATTTCGTTTCGGTATTAATTACGTTATAGCTTACTTAAGCGCTGAAGGTTTCGCATAGATGTTGGTCTGTAGTACGAAGTAGTTCTACACAGCAGTTTTAATTACTACATGCAGTTTCAGGAGAGGTTTTTTTTTTCAAATACTTGGCCATATGTAATTAGCAATGTATTTTCCCCTCATCGCCACAGTGAATATTTTAGAGGCTAATATTTCGTTGAATATTTTGCACAGAATTTTTGCCGTTGCTTTTTGCTTTCATTAATAAAATAGTGATTGTTTTGGTAACATATTCCTTGTAAAAAATATATTGCTTTTTTTTATTCAGTATTTATTTCTATTGGTTTTGAAGATATATTTTAGAATGAAGTTCTGCAATCTTGTAATTATTAAGAATGCGAATTTTTTTTCGTTTACAAATAAAAAATAGCCACGCTAGCGGTTTGGCCATTGGGCCTTGGGTTCGAGTCCTGGTTTGGCTCTTCTTCATCTGTATTCTATTTATGAGATGTATGATATAACCTCCTTGAAAGGAGAGATGAAGATTTTAACTGCTTTATTCACGAATTGCATAAAACAAAACATAAACAATTACTTATTTGTGAATAAAATAATACGTGATGCTGCTTCTGTTGATTGACGCTTCGAAATTTATGTACGTATAGAACAATGCAGACTCTACAAATGCTGTTTTTAGAATATTATTATTACTATATTGCACTTGAAGGCCAATTTAGATCAAATATTGAACAGTTTATAATCAATTAAGAATTAAAATTTCAATCAAAATCGTGTTGTATTTGACATAAATTTTGGATAATTTTGTTTCATATAGTATAATTAAAGTACTTGAAATAAATTTAATAAAAATAGTTGCTCATAATAGAGGTTATAATATGTGATTTTTAAGGAATTCAATTAGCATTTTATTGATATAACTATTCTTGGTAATCATTTAAAATATTATTTAAATTTTTGTTAAATAATTTTTTTGGAATTTCAGCTCAAAAATAAAATTATATCTTCGTACCTTCTGCCCCTGTTATCGCAATTCCAATGCGAGGTAAATTCATATTTCCCATTATTCCGCATTTTTGTAAAGTTTGCTTATAACATTACCTTCAGTTGGTGCGAAGAGTAAGTTTCATCTGTCTGTATTTCAGCTACAAACAAAATTACATTCATTAGTATTTTAATTTTATTTGTTGTCGATAGTTTCAAACCTAAATAAATTAATATTTATCACTATTCCTGATTTATGTAGAGTTTACTTATACCGTTACCTTTAGATTGTAGCATTTTTTTCTTTATTTCTTTTACTTTTAAAAAATTTAACCCTTTGTTACACAAATGGGGAAAAGTTACGTAGTTACACAGGTAGCACACATAGTGCACCAGTCACTTTTTAAGTTTGGAAGTCATATTTTTTATATTATTCTATAAGTACACTATTTAACTAAATACCATATATGGTAAGCAATGAAATAACAATAAATTTACAACAATTTGATCTTTATAATACGTGAAATAATAAGTTATATGCAATTTAATGGAAACTCCGGAATAAAAATATACTGATGGGAAAAAATATCCCTACACCAAGAAAAAATTATTGTACAGTAATGAAATTTTAGGAATACATTTGTCTAGGTAACATATTTAATTGATTAATGTTTCAAGATCACAGGTAGAGCCATTGGCGAGAAGAGCCATTTCAAATGTGAAATGTTGGTACATTAGTAACCAGTGTAACCGCCAGAATTTTGAATGCAAGCAGGCAAACGTGCATGCATTGTGTCGTACAGGTGTTGGATATCAGTTTGTGGGATGGAGTTCCATGCCTGTTGCACTTGGGAGGCCAATGCAGGGATGGTTAATGCTGGTTGGGAATGACGCTGGAGTTGTCGTCCAATGATGTCCCATACGTGCTCGATTGGAGAAAGATTTGGTGATCTAGCAGGCCAAGGCAACATGTCGACACTCTGTAGAGCATGTTGGGTTACAACAGCGGTATGAGGGCGAGCGTTATCCTGTTGGAAAACACCCCCTTGAATGCTGTTCATGAAGGGCAGAACAACAGGTTGTATCACTAGACTGACGTACAAATTTGCAGTCAGGGTGCGTGCGATAACCACGAGAGTGCTCCTGCTGTCATACGAAATTGCTCCCCAAACCATAACTCCAGGAGTAGGCGCTGTGTATCTACGCCGCAGACAGGTCACTAGCAGGCGTTCACCTGGCCTCCTTCTAACCAACAAACGGCTATCACTGCGACCAAGGATGAACCGGCTTTCATCAGAAAACACAAAAGATCTCCACTCTGTCCTCCAATAAGCTCTAGCTTGACACCACTCACGTCACAAACGGCAGTGGTTTGGAGTCAGTGGAAAGCACTGTACATTGCGTCTGGCTCGGAGCTGTCCTTGAAGTAACCGATTTGTAACAGTTCTTTGTGCCAACTGCAGCTCGAATTTCAGCTACAGACGCAGTACGATTCGCCACAGCCATACGCCGAATACGATGGTCTTCCCTCTCAGTAGTACCAAGTGGCCGCCCGGAACCTGGTCTTCTTTAGGCAGTACCTTCCCTTGACCACTGCCGCCAATACTCATGCACAGTGGATACATTCCTGCCAAGTCTTTCAGCAATATCGCGGAAAGAAAACCCACCTTCTCGTAGCCCTACAACACGACCTCGTTCAAACTCAGTGAGCTGTTGATAATGGCTTCTTCGTCTTCTCAGAGGCATCCTTGACTAACATTAACCCACTACGTCCAATCGTAACTGTAAATAACGATCATGAACCTTACAGCGCTTATTTAAAGCAAACCTCATTTGCTTGTTCATAGTGTCGATACTAGCGCCACACTTACGCGCGTAGCTCGAAATTTGAATCGACGTCATCTTTCAGATGTATAAACACGCTTACCAAATTTCGTTTATCTAACACAGCTCCATCTTAGTGTTGGGATTTTTTTTTTCTATCATTATAGATTTGCTAATAAAGAAAATTTCCGTTATGAGTTTTTTATTCGGACAAATCATATTCTTCATTATTTCTCCGATTATGACAATTTATACACATATAATCTATTTGTTTCTTGTGATTTTTACATGTGAAATTTTTGCAGTGGGCGCAAATTAAAGTGTTTCCTATCGAATTTCATTTTTCTAAATGCAGCTTGATATGCGCAAAAGATAAATTTTTTAAGAAATATCTTCTGTACATAAACACTGAGTCAGGTACTGAATCTTTAAAAATAATTTGATAATTTATGCCTTATATGTTTAACAATGCGTTAAAAATTTGTCATTGGCCATCTATACATTTTTCTTGAGACTGTATAGATCTCTACTAGTTGATCAACAACGTCCACACCACATTGTGTTTGATTATAACCTAAAATTACATGTGGTTTGCTTGTCTCATTGTCAATACTTGCTTCGTCGTGCATAGCACTCATTATTATTACAGCTTTGTTATTCTTTGGTACGTATGAGATAAGACTTACGTCTTTTTGAAATCTAAAAAATGTCGAACCAACTTGCCTTACTTTTGAGGGAAAAAATTCGTGTGAAATTTCCATTTTGTTCGATCACATTGTTCCTAGCAAGGTGATTTTATCACTTAGTAAAGACTTTGCTAATGGGTAACTGATATATCAGTTATTGGTTGTTAAATTTCTGTTCTGTCCTTTTAAGTGGGAAATAAATCTGTTAACTATATTAAAAGGTTTATTTGAAACATTATATGGGCCATCAGGTTATGTTCCGCAGTATGCTTCCAGATTGTTAGTGTAAAACGTCTTTGCATCAACAAGTCCAAACATCTTTATCCCATATTTAGCATGTTTGTTCGGCAAATATTGTATAAAAGAGCATCCACCCCTATACAGTTCTAAACCGTAGTAACGGTTTTTTATTATTTTATATTTTTCTGTTTTCTTGTAACCAGTTTCTAATTGTCTGAAACTCTAACGAAGTGTCTGAGTGCAATTAAAAAAACTGGAGTAACTAATTTGTCGATAGTTTCAAGGATAAATAAATTCGAATTTCTCACTATTCCTCATTTATGTAGAGTTTGTTTATACCATCATCTTTAGACGGTATCACTATTTTGTTTATTTCTTTTACATCTAAAATATTTAAATCCATGGTATTTTTTGCACCCTCAGTTATAAAATTCATATTCTTTTTTTTAAATTTTACTCATTAACTATTTTCTTGTAACCAGTTTCTAATTGTCTGAAACTCAAATGAAGTGTCTGAGTGCAAATAGAAAAACTGGAGTAACTAATTTATCGATAGTTTCAAGGATAATTAAATACAAATTTCTCACTATTCCTCATTTATGTAGAGTTTGTTTATACCATCATCTTTAGACGGTATCACTATTTTGTTTATTTCTTTCACTTTTAAAATATTTAAATCCATGGGTTTTTGCAGACTCAGTTATAAAATTCATATTCTTTTTTGAAGTTTTACTCCTTAACTATTTTCTTGTAACCAGTTTCTAATTGTCTGAAACTCAAACGAAGTGTCTTAGTGCAATTAGAAAAACTGGAGTAACTAATTTGTAGATAGTTTCAAGGATAAATAAATTCAAATTTCTCGCTATTCCTCATTTATGTAGAGTTTGTTTATACCATCATCTTTAGATGGTATCACTATTTTGTTTATTTCTTTTACTTTTAAATTATTTAAATCCATGGGTTTTTGCACACTCAGTTATAAAATTCATATTCATTTTTTTAAGTTTTACTCCTTCACTATTTTCTTGTAACCAGTTTCTATTTGCACTCCAATGAAGTGCCTGAGAATCTGGAGTTCCTAATTGCACTCAAACTAATTTCTAAGAGTTCCCAGAAATCTGTACATGTATTTAGATATTAAACCTTTTTTTGATTCCTTTTATATTCTCTAACTCATGAAACTAGACAGCAAAATATTCCAATAATAACGAATTTATGAACCGGTTCGGCATGCATTTTCAACTACCTGCAACCTACACTTTGACATTTATTAAAAATTCATATCAAAATAGCTATGAAATGTTTATCCTTCTGTCTAGACAAGCCCCAATAGCATATTTAATATAACTTCAACAGGAATTTTTAGAAGTCTCATATTTTAGATATTCAATCGCAATAGCAAAGTCGTTTGATTAAAAATCACTTAAATATTGAAATAGGGCTTGAAACATGTCCTTTCACCTCTCTAAAAAATTCCTTTGATTTCAAATACTGTCACCTATTCAATATTTATTTCAATATTAAAAATCCATTTTCAAATGTATTTTGCGATTTCACAAGCAATAGGAATTTACATATAAAATCATTGGTCTCACTTTGATATGCAAGTAAAGTATATCTTATAGAATATACTTGCATATCAAATTAAATCTTATAATATTATTCGAATTAGAAAAGATGCATATTTTTATTAACTAATAAATTATGCATTTGCACTTTTGGAAACTTAGCTTATTTTCATAAAATGCTTTAATAGTTTATTAATATTTATGGGTTAATAAGTTTTTTTAATTTTTTAATGCATAATGAATATAAATATATAATTTTAAAAGTGAGAAATATTCATGATAATCAAACACAAAAAACACACCTTACCAAACACTATTATTAACTAAATGATTATGCATTTAAACTTTTTGAAACTTTTCTTCTTGTTCTGACACGCTTTAACAGTACATTAATATTTATGGATTAATGAGTTTTTTATTTCTTTTAAAATGCATAAAGTATGTAAATATATAATTTTAAAAGTGAGAAACATTCATGAAAATTAAACACTAAAAATATTACTATATTCTATCCTTTTCTGATTGTAATTTCATTTATAAATTTTGAAATGGAACTACAGCTCTGAAAAAAATGCTGCATAAATGATTATCATTTTTATTTAATAATAAAATTAAATACTTGATTCATATCAGTAAAGAAAGAATATTTTTAATAATAGATATGGAAAAATGTGCTGAGTTTTGCAAATAACAAATAATCCTTTTTTTTTTTTTTTTCGTTTTCAAGCTATTAGTAATTGTGAAATTAAGCGCTGCATTATTTCATAGATGACAAAAAAATAATATTATAAAAAATAAAATATCAAAGATGAAATAAACAATATATTATTTGAATATTTTATTTATTTATTTTGAAAGATAGCATTACATTCGCTTCCATTCTTACTAAAAAGGACAGATTTGTGGTTGCAAATCATATATACTTGAAAAAATACAAGTCCAACTACTAAGTAATATTTCTGTGGTTTACATTGCGAAAATTTATATACGTCTTTATTCCCTAATGCTTGTATTACTATGAAAATTCTACTTTTAAAAAAAATTTCTGTCAATTAAATTAAATATAAACGAAATATTAAATGTAAACGAAAATAATTCGGCTCAATTATTCAAAGAAAAACAGTGCCGAATTCTATAAAAAACAATCAACAGTATGATAAATAAGAGAAATTATTTTTCGAGATTTTATTTTCTTGTTTATTTCAGATAATACAAAGATTTCTCGAATACGTTTTATCATACATGTAACTAAATTTGAACTAATTTTAAACATTCTTTTAACACAAAATAGCTTTCAAATTTTGAAACTCAGATTGAAACAATGATTTCTTCTCAGGATTTCGCGATACTTGCTATTTTGGGAGGAAATTAATGTGTATAGTTTTTTGTATATACTTTTCACTATTTTATATCTCATACACTGTATACTTTGCAGTTATGCATGGATATTTTATACTCATTGGATGATTATATTATTGGCGTAGGTTGGATTTTAAATTATTGATTTGTCACCACAACAAGCATTGATAATATAATTTTTAGTTATGTATGATAAAAGTAGATGTGTTGCTTTTAAAAACTACAAGGGCATGGTGGATTTATTACCATGTACACCTCCCACATCCCGCTCATCATGGGTATTTTAAAATAATCCTGAATAAAATTCAATTTAATCCTGAATAAAATTAAATTTAATCCTGAATAAAATTTAATTTAATTATACCGGCATGTAAACTTCAAATGCATAATTTCATTGAAATTCTTAAGTGTACATATACACTTGAAACTTCGAAAATTGTTCAAAATATCGAACGTTTTTTATTGGTTTGAAGTATTCTCTGATTATTTAGATTTTAAACGATACCAAGATGTTGTCAATATTCGGAATATTTCTTGAGGTATAAGGATATTTTTTGAGATACTTTCTCTGAAAAGTCCTGTTTCGGTTTTTTGAAAAACTCAGAACTCGGAACTTTTTTTGTAGAATGATATTATTTCCACTATGTTGCTTCATTCAAACAATCATAAAAAATTTACCAAACACCCTTATTTACGAATCAAAATAATCTGCATGAAGCAGTCGGTGTTTTGTGTCTCAATCAAAGCTATTTTTATAGAAATAATGGCCGAGGTGGCCTGGTGGTAAGGTCTCGACTTCGGAACCAGAGGGTTTCAGGTTCGAGACTCGATTTCTCCGAAGATCCGTCGTGTGCGAGGTCTCTTGCACGTTACATCTGCAAGGCCTAACGTCCTACCGTTGGTGTGGATTGGTGTGGAGAAGGGGTGCCACTTCAGGTGTCGTCCTCGTCCTCTGACCGTGGTTCAAAATGACGATGTCCGTCCCAAAATAGGCCTCGTGTTGCTTTAAACGGGACGTTAATAAAACTAAACTTATAGAAATAAATTTTTAATAGCTTTTCAAATGGAAAACTACAGAAAAGTTTCTTTATTAATTGTTGAAGAAAAAATTGTTAAAACAAACATATATTTTTATAAATCGATCGTGGCAGACAACATGATAACTAATATGAAGCATCATTTCCAATTAGAATTGAGTGTGTGTACAAATTAGAATTTAAGATATAGTGTTTCAAAAGTATGCTAATTCGCTCATAAATATCAATTAGTTAATAATTAGTGTAATATGTTTTTTTTTCTCACTGAAATCAGTTTAAACATTCATCAATCACCTACTGTGAAAAAAATGGATTTTTCAAATTAAAATTTTTAAAAAATCTTCTAGTGTGTACGTACATCCTTTACAAAACTGAATAGTTTTTGCTGTATTATATTTTCTATTGAACTATTCTTTATTTTGTTTCACTCTTTATCAAATGATTTAATATTTATTAAAATTTTAATGATTTATTTTTATTATTTAAAGAGGCTTATGCAACTACAAGATTTTTCAATTAAATGAAGCATTATAATAATTCTTTAGTTTTAAGTGTGAGGCAAGTCAATTTATTTATAATAATACTTTACTTTTTAAGTCAGCATTGTAAAATTTATTATATTATAAAATTACATTACCTGGAACCACAACATGCAAAAAATAATCAACTAACAATTCCCAATATTTATTTATTGACATGCAAATCTTAAAATATATAGCAATAACAAAAAATGGATTTGCCCCATTTTCGAAGGAAGTGGCTCAAATGTTTGATGATGCTTCGAAAACAATTGGAATTTCATAGGAATGATGAAATCTAGATTGTAACTAGCAAAAAAATTAATAAAATTTTTAAGAAATTTTACAATTTATGTAGCATTAATATTATTTTATAAATTTTGTCATTTTATACGATTCTAATAA
>JAPMOQ010030140.1:9256-31927 GCA_026543055.1 Argiope trifasciata
TTTATTAACATTCGTTTTCTTTTATCGTTATGGATAGTGGAAGAATATTCACTTCCGCTTCCGTATCAATTTTGTGTTATAATTTCATTTTATTGATTTATAGTATTCCCCTCTAAATTAACTTCATTAACGACTGATTCTAATTTCATTTCTTTACTTTTGGTTTCACTTTTGTCTGAATCAACATCATTAACTGTTGGATTCATCATTTTATTTAAACAAACACTCGAAAAATGAGTAACTTAGAATATTGCAGCACATTTTGT
Organism: Argiope trifasciata; assembly: GCA_026543055.1. Taxonomy (NCBI): domain Eukaryota; kingdom Metazoa; phylum Arthropoda; class Arachnida; order Araneae; family Araneidae; genus Argiope; species Argiope trifasciata. The sequence continues at coordinate 9,523 of JAPMOQ010030140.1, forward strand.
CTATAGAAGCATTTTTGAAACCCTTAAATCGTTTACTCCTGATTTATCTCTTTTTCCTCATCATGATTTTCAATATTTTTCATTCTGCGCTAGTTTACATCAGAGGAAGTTTTCAGATGTATTTTTCTCTTTACGCGAAGAGCATCAGATGTTTCGTGATGACTCAATTTTAATTTGCTGATTGCTGGACTCATTTACTTGGCAATATTGCACTGTTTTTGTTTTCAAATTGAAGATCATATTCAATCAAATGACTTAATTCAATTGTAATTATCTTCAATAGTGATAAACAAACGAACCATTTTCTTTTCTTTTTTTTTTTTTTTTTTTGCATTTCAACAACTTAATCTTTAGTTAAGATTTTTATATCAAAAACAAAAGAATCAATACTTTCGTTTTCTACTAGGAAGCAATTAAAAATGTGATATCCAGCAATGATACAATTTCTCAGAGGTTGAAAATAATCCTCTTAATTTATGATTATTATATGGAATTTTTGTAGAATCCTGAATACTTAAGCAACTAAGGCATTGTATGTCTTTTGTGCTTAAAAATAAGATTATTGTTAGCCAATGGATTTTAAAACCACTTTTGTCCATGTGTCAGGGTGTGATTTTATTCCTCAAAATAGGGGTGAGAAGAAAGATTATAAAAGGAAATGTTTACATTTAACAAGAAAGTAAACTAGGATTACTAGCAAATTAAAATAACATAATAAGGCCTGAAATGACACGTTACTCATTAAAGTTACTAAACCGTAACTCACGTTAAGAAATACTATTTATTAGCGTGAAAATCAAGGTCATAGAAGGATGAAGAATTCCGGGAAAGCTCTCATCCTTCTTTGTTTCAGCGCTTAGTGAAATAAAATCGTCGAAAAATGGTGCTCTAAGGATAATGTAACGAACAATAATTTTAGCTTTCCTGGTTTTTATGCTTATCTCCTTACATTTTAAATATATGAAGAATGCTGGTTTAAATTTCTTTAAATTCTGTGCTAAATTAAATTTAAAATTGACTTGCCTTCCATTTTTAACTATTGGGAAAATGTGATGATTTCTTATTTCTTTTTACTTCCCAACGTGAAAAGAAATTTAATGCAATAGTTAGTTTAACTTTGTTCCCCATAATTTCCTTTTGAAATACGTATATTTATAATTGGAGAGTTTCTTAAATTAATTTAACGACCACACTTCTAAAGATTAACATGGCTTATTATGTGGGTATTAGTTATAAAAGATTAAAGTTATCAAATTCAAGATTGTATTTTGTAAATAAATAGTTCATTGTGTTACAGTTAAAGGTATAGAGAGTTGCAGTTATAAGCATACCATGCTGAGCTAAATTTGCATTTAAAAGCTAAATTAAATGCCTAGAATTCGATTTAATAATCTTTGATTTTTTGAAGAGTACATACCCATTATAAAATTAAATACATACTTAATTTATAAATATTTCAAAGCTTTTAAAGCTCTATGAAAATATAAATATTACAAAAAATCTTCAACATAAAATTTTAGTAAAAAATGTCAAAGAATAGGAAGCGATATCTTCAAAGAAAAGCAACTCAATTTATTTTAATTGCATTTGCATTATCCATATATTTTCTCTGTGAAAAATAAGTCTTTGTATTGGATCAGTTTCATCTGAGACACATTTACTTCGAAGCGCATTTTTTAACTTTACTAAGTATAGCAGAAAAATAAGCAGAAGCAAACTACTTTCTGCTCATTTCTGTGTTAAAGTCAGGCAACTCTTGGATGCATTTCTTATAACAATAAACTCGATTTTTTTCGTATAGAGATATAAGAATTACCATTTAATTTTATTTCTTTAAATGTGTAATGATAAAGAATTATTAAGAAATATTCTGATGGTTTTTTTTTAAATATTTTAACTGAGTGTAAAGTAACAGCAATGGCGATAATTACTTCCTTTTATAGCTAAAATAAATAAATAATAATTTATAGCTTTATTTTATAGTATATAAATAATAATAAATAATGGATGGTAAATGCATAAATCTCTCAATGAATTCCAATTTATTTGCTATTTTTTTAATAAAAAAACATTTAGCAACTTTCTTTATACTTCCGATTTTTTTTATTTGACCTTTTTGACAAAAATATAACTACAATTCTATGTTTAATTTAAATAATAAATAAAATATGAAATGTGCCAATAGAATATTATTATAAATTAAAATAAAACATCCTTTTTGTAGAAAAAAAAATAAATTTGTGTGTTTTAATCATTTACTTATTAAAGAGTTTCAATTATTCATTTCATATGGGAACTTCTTATTTTTATATAAGTTTGCGAATAAAAACCGTTTTTTAAAATAGTTTATATTTTTTGGTATTTTATTGTATATATAAATATGGATATTTATTAAATAATTTTAATTTTTGTATATTTTAAGTAAAATTTTAAGAAGCACTATTTTATATAAATATACACAAACTTTCGAACGAATTTCTGCAGAGCACATTTCTTTTCAAAACAAATACTGATTGAAGTATTGAGAGTCAATATTAATTGATTCAAAATCATTCTTTTTGGAAAAAAGAATGATTATCTGTAGCACTTTTCATTTGAAAAGTTGAAATACATATTTAAGAAATTTAATTAGTTTATATTACTTAAAACACATTTAAATTTTTTGATTTTTGATTTTAATAACATTGAATTTTATTATTAATATTATTATTGATTAATAATATTGAATTTTATCTATCTTTTTGTGTAGTGAGTTTCAGTTTGATAAATTATTTATAAATAAAGGAAAAACCTATTCTTCATTTTGTCTTTCAAATCTGATCTAATTTAAATCTAAACTAATCTCTTTTCATAAATATATAATCTAATTTAAATTAATTTTTGTATTCCGATGCGAAATTATTTGTTTGTCAGGTAATATGATTTTAATACATTACAGCATGAGCTGAGTTTTTTAATCATACGAGGGACTTTTAAATGTGTGCTATTACTACTTTTGATACGTTTTAATAAAAAGAAGCAAAAAATGTTTAAATTTAAAAAACTGTGACGATATTCTTTTTAAAACTATACCAAGCATAAAATGATTATATATTTTTATTATAACTGTTAATTGTTCTTCCGTAACAATAGCTTCACAGGAATTTCTTCTAAACAAGTGTTTTTTTTAAAGATTAATAACGTGCATATTATTTTAGTAAAATTTAAATATTCTTCATATGATTATATTTTATAGAAATATGAATCTTATTTCGTTGTTTTTAAAATGGAACCTCAGGTGTACTATTGAGACGAAATATATATATTTATTTTTAGTAAAATTTTAAAACTATACGTTTATTCATTTTTGTAAAACATTACATGCACAAATTATATAAAATATTGCTAATCGTTTGAAAAGCTGGATTATATCGCAAATGTTAGACACAGGAACATCGACTGCAGGAAACTTAATACTTATTTTCATTACAGTTATTGATTCTTATTTTTTATAATTACAATGTTTTCTTTCACATCAATAATTTTTTTGCAATTCTTTACAAAATTAAGTGTCTAGACAGTTTTTTTTTTCATACCTTTGTTCATAAATTTAAGGAAAATTAAAAAAAGTACGAAAAAAAATATAATGCTAATATTTGTGTAATGAAATGTTTTTGAAATCGAAAATATATTGTTTCTCCATTGTCATTATGTTAGTAGTCAATGAAATATTCAATAGCATGAGATTTGATTCACATGTTAACTTCGTTATCATTCATTTCATTTTAATGTATGCATTCATAAAAAATGTAATATTATAAATCTGCTTTCAGATGCTGTATAAAAAATTATTATATTAATTGTTGGTTTGTACTTTGGATTACAGTTTGGATTGGATTTTTGTGGATGGAAAACAAATAATGAGTTTTTTTGTAACATAAAATTAAATAGTTTTATGAAAGAACTCAATGCTCTATCAACGAAAGCGAAAACTATGATATGGCAGAATTGAAGTTATTGAATATATATAAGAGCAAACATGATTTTTTCAATATTTCAGAAAATTAGACAAAAGATAGTTTAAAAAAATCAGAAAATTTATCTTACATGAAAAAATAATCAAAAATACTGTAACTACATCCCTTTATCTATAAATTACTGTTGACTCTTAAATGTATGCATAAGTATGTCTATATAGAAAAATTAAAGTTACGGAAGCATTTTCTTCGTTTTCCAGGGATATAACGAGCTGTAATAAAATCTGCAAAAGAATTTCAGCAATCTTGAGAGCGTAATGCTAACACTTTGATTCTTCTTTGTACGGATATTTCAATTTAATTGATTTGTTCAATAGTCGAATTTTTTCACACATAAGGTTTATACCATTTTTATTTTGCCGAATCAATAATATTATTGGTAATGTATAAGTTTCAAAAACATATTTCTACAAAGGGAATATAAAGGGAAATCAATATCTAATTAATTAATTAATTAATCAAAAATTAAGTAAATTCAGCTTAACCTTCCAGCAGGCGCGGGTATATGAGAGATATACTAGAGATGAATTTCGTTTTACACTTTCAGATCTGGTGGCACTGGGGACGTCTTTGGCGATTTGTCCCCCTTTCTTTGGCCTTCTTTCAGTTGTCGTCATAAGTTTGAGGCGTTAATAGGTCTCTGCCGATCAGATATTTATATTTTAGAGATAAGCTTAACCGTTCATGTAAGTTTTTATTACATCTGATTTTGTATGATTTTACAAATTAATACAAATTGTTTTAGACTGGCGACAGCTGGCAAATGCACTTACGAAGGAAAATGTTGAAAAAAGCACCCATATCTCTAAAAAGAGAGCTAAAATTAAAGGTACTAAAAATAAAAGTCGAACTATGTATTGAAGACGTGGAAGATGTGACGACAGGGAAAAAAATCTTGCTAAAAAGAAAAGCGGTCTAGAATCCCGAGGTTCAGTTTGGCTGAAATGTATATGTTTGAAGCACTCTAAACACATTTACTCGAATTGCAAAGCTGCACCGAAATAACAATGGAACTATTTTCTTCCTTTTCACATCTAACTTTCAATTACCTTTTAATTTTTATACATAAATTCTGTATTTTTGCACTTCTATATTTTATAAGCAAATTGTTTTGTCAAAATATCGACATGTTTAAATTGATCGTAGTTATTAATTCTAAGCTATTTACAACATAATTTTAATAGTTACACTTTTGAAAATTTACAATTTACTATAACGTATGTGGGAAATAAGCGTGACCTTTCATTTTGGTATGAGGCCGCTCCCGCTGGAAGGTTAATTTGATAAATTCAAAGATTGAATACACATATATTATTTTCTGCTGACTTTGAATCTGTAATTTTTAACCAACAACCATTTCAATATTTGGTTGCCTGATTTAACTATTAATTCAGAAGAAAAGGGAAAAGTAGTTTTCAATGAGTGTGATAAGAGATCAATCGAAAAGTGGTAAATGATCAATCAATACAATGATAAAATATTAATCGAAACAATTAAAATTCTGTACTTTTTAAACATTCAATTGAATGTTGAAAAATTAATTTATCTCTCTGTGCCTGGTGATCTATGGAATGCCTAATCCATTGAATTTTTGACCAATTGTTAAATATATGAACTCGCTTTTTTCCATATTATGTACTCCTTCAAGCTATCATTTGCAAGTATTGAAACATTCTCTTCCCATTTTTCCAACATAATTATTTTCCTCCTTCGTTTCCAAATAGTATTGTATTAATCATCTGAAATATAAGGTAATATATTGCTTTAGTTTAATTTATTGATTCTAAATTGTGTGTCGCTTGGAAAATAATTGTTATAAACAATGATACATTTGTTAAAAATGAATTTCACGCAGTTGCTGTTGTTCATTTATGGCACCATCAGATAAACTGGATTTTAGTTTCAGATTATCTATTACTAGGTATGGTTTAAAAAATTTTTAAGATATTTTACCAGAGGTTTCTAAAGAAAGTTTATATTTGCATAAACCACTAATCTGCATATCATCATATGAATATTAAATACTTCAGAAAACCTTTTTTTAAAATAGAAATTCTATGAAGAAATCAATAGTCAATCGATATTCTGGAAACATTTACAAACAATGGTAGCAGGATTCTGATTCACTTTACTTTATTGGTAAACAATGAGCTGCATGTCATCTATCGGCAGTTGAGTGAAGCTCTAGATCCCTTTCCCTTTTTCATTAATGAACTGCTTAGATAGATTTGGGTTTTGTGCCTAAGTCATTGTTTCTGAAATATGTTATGTAAATAGCTACGATGATAGAAAAATAATAAGAATGACTGTTCTTTATTTTGAGTGCATATTTTTATAATGATGATATAATAATCATGATGTGATGAAAACAGATGTTTTAAATCACATAAAAATATCATAATCACATAAAATTAGAGTAATTGAAATCTACTTAACACATTCGCTTAATTTTAAAATGCACTTCTAAAATATTTTGTGCTTTGTTAAATCATAATTCATGTGTGAATTATTTGCACATTAATTTCATTTTTAATTACTTCACCTTCGCATATTAGCTTAGTTTTACTTTTCTTAGAAAAAAAATTATTGATTTACGTTGTTGAGTCAGCTGTCTAAATTGCTATTTGGTTGTTAAAATTACTGGTTTACGTTGTTTTGTTAAAGAATGAAAAGTGAATACCATTTTACGGAATTTAATTTAAAAAGTAATTAGTAAGAGAAATAATTCAAACAGGAATTTGAAGATAAATAAGTCCAAAGCAGTACATAGAAAAAATAGCTTAGTAGGCCAGGAATCAGCTTAAAAAATCTAAATCTTGAAAATATTATTAATTTTCTTATTTGCGATAAATGTTTGTAATTTCTCTTAAATTCGGTTTGTATAGAAATAAGTAAATGGAATCTACGAGGAAATATCTGTGTTAGATTTTAAAAACTTTCACTGGGTTATAGGAAAACGCTCAAAAGTTCTTTCCTAAACTACAATTTATGGAAACGAGAAATTTTGTTCTAAATGTTGTATTATATGATTTAAAATGGTATTATTGTTTTAGATTTTCTACTATTGGTATAATAGATTTTCAATTCCTTTAGAGCGGTGAAAAGTGAATTTAAAAAAAAGAAGAGAGTCTTTATTTCGTAGTGATTAATTCACCGAAAGATATTTAAAAGTAGTAATTTACAGCTTAAGGATCACCGACAAATGAATGTAAAATCAAGAATTTGGATAAGGTACTAACTTAAAATTTAATTTTTAACAATAGTTATTGGCATTTTCCCATTATGATAATGTTTAGAATATTAAAATTAACTCTTTTAGAATAAGAATTTTTACAGTTTATGAATTCTCACTGATAAAATGTACTTATAGACATTTTCTTTCTTATTTTACTACATTTCTATAAAAATAGATGCCAATACTGATATTAGCTTTTTTACTCTTATATAAGTCGTGCCTAAGTGGAATTCTGACACTTTCATCAGGATAATGTTTAGAATATTAAAATTAACATTTTTAGAATAGATTTTTTTTCCTGTTTACGAATTCTCACTGATAATACTTGATTATATTTTCGTACTCATGTTTTTTTGATTAACTTTTTCTAAAAAATTATGCGAATATCTATATTAGTTTTTTTTCTTCTCTTATATAATACGTGCCTAGGTGGAATTCTGATTTAGATTTATTATTTTAAGATTTTATTATGATAATGTTTAGAATATCAAAATTAACACTTTTGAAGTAGGAATTTCTTCCGGTTTACGAATTCTCACCGATAAAATATCCCTATAGGTATTTTCTTATTCTCTTGTTTTCTTACAATTTTTTTTTTAAATACATGGAAATATTGATATTAGCTTTTTCATTCTTATATAATACGTGCTTAAGTGGAATTTCGAAGCTTTCATTAAAATTTTTAAAAAATATTTTCAAATTTGTGTTTTTTTATGAATCTATTCCATATTTAATTAGGCAGTTTTATGTTATAATAGATAATTTATCTTTTTTTTATTTACTGTCTTTTATTCTATAATGCTCCTTTACGGCTATAAGATTCTCCTGTTTAATTCATACAAATTAATTAGATTTCCCCATTTCCTATGTTCTCATACACGTAATTCAATATTTAAGAGAGGAAAATTTTTGCTGCGATTTTATGTTTGTTTTGTGTTATTTATTTATTTTTTGAAGTAATTCACCTGGAATAGCATACATTAAATTAATTTGAGAAAAAATAAAAGTAATGCATTGAGTTAACTTTCGTTTGGTTACATCATAATATTTTAGTACTTAATATTTCTTAATTAATCACACACTCTTTCTTATCTTTCATTTGTATTATTATTTTAAGACTAGCGAATCAGAAAAGTTGGTAACTTAGGATAAAATCTAAATATTCTCAATCAAAAATACCTAAATCCAAATATTTTCATCAAACGCAATGAAACGGAAAAGAAACAATCTCTGAAATGCTCAAAGAATACAAACTAGTTACTTTCTTTTCGATTTTTCACCTTAAATGGGCTAACTGTGCTAATTTAAACATTTACCTTAAAACATTTCGAAAGGAATACATTCCATAATTTATTTCCATCTTTTTCCCTTTTCGAAAAACTAACTGTATTTATTAATCATTTCTTCTAAACCATTTAGAAACAAAGCATTCTACATGCATTATGGATCAAATCAATATCAAAATGATGTTTCATGATATTTATTCAATAAACATAAATGATTCATTGATTTTTTAAATCAGTTTTAAGGTTTTAAAATGTTTTCCATGTTTTATGATACATGTTCAGTAAGCATAAATCTTTTATTGATTTTCTTATTAATGTGAAGTGTATAAAGTGATTGATTGATTCATATATAAGGATCCTGGAATGATCGAATAGCTCGATGAATCGATAAAAAGAGCTTGTTTCTGAGAACACGTGTCAGAAAACATATTTCCAATAAGATGATTTTTTTTTCAAAATAAACAGGTAACATTAATATAAAAAAAGTAAATACTATTTTTTGCAAAAAATTGATGACAAGATTTGTAGATCTTCTATAGCGGAAAAATGTGCAATATTATCACAACAAAAAATAATTACATATATTCTAGATAATTTCATTTGAAGTTTAATTACGGTTAATTTCATTTTCCAAGCAAGAAAAATACTCTAATGCCTTTTTTCGATCAATTTTTACATTTGCAAAAAAAAAATCAGAATAATCATTATCAATATGAATGTCAGTATTTAGCATTTACAACAACTGTTAAAAGTTGATTTTATTTATTTTCATATTACAAAAGATTTATTCAGTTATACATTTCCATCGAGAGTTGACTTTGGAGGTTGCTGCCAATAACATGAAAAGGAACTTTTATGGTGACACTTAAAATTACAAATATTAATTAATGGCTCGAGAAAATTCATCTTGCTCATTATCTGTTCTATAGCTTAAAATAGATGTGCTACTATCGAAAGTGATCTGGACAAATGCAATGCTGCGAACAAACTGTCTTTAAAAATTCATTTTCAAAACAGGAACATCTTAGGTGTTCTTAAGCATTTTCTTAATAGGTTTTGAAATTTAGATACTTATAAATTTTTTTGATAATTGATTATTTGATCAATTCATTCCAGCATAAATTTCAATCATTAACAATTCCGAAGAAAATCAACATAGTCAATATCTGAAGCAGATAATGCAAGTTATTTCTTAAAATGTATGTTAAAATTAATCTCATTCTTTATCATTATCTGACATACAATTACTTGCATATGATCTATATTATGTGAACATGAAGTGGGAAATGGTTAACACAATATAATAAATAAGAATATAACAAACTATGAACTGTAATAGCATTGTCCATGCCTAGTGAAGCAAATACCCCATGTCTCATCTTCAGAAAATTTCATATGCTCTAGAAATTTTATATGCAAAACAATTTCTAGAAAACAGGAAGTAATTAATTTCAAGCAAAAAAAAAAAACTGCTGCAACGGAGCACATGAATTCTCCCTGATTGTATACAGTGTTATGTATTTGTATAAATCTTCTTTCTTTCAGTAATTTCAAGTGGTTCAATTGTAAAAATGGTAAGTAACACGCATAACTTCATGCGAAGGGCATTGTCAATGTGAAACAACATCCTCCCATTACACCAAGGATTAGAAATATTCAATCATTATTTCATAACACAATTCGTTTGGCTTTTATCTTATTCTCTTCATATTGTACAAACTAACCAAACAAGTATCAGCTTTTTATTTATGGAACATTAATACAGGTTTATTTCTGTTAATGAAGGCCTGTATTTCTTTATATTTATTAAACAGTGTAGATTAAAAATGGGGAATCTCATTCTTGTTTAGTGTCTCTTAAGATAGGTAAATAAGTTCAAAACTTGAATTTTAGAGGAAATAGATATTTAGTATTTGATATTCCTAATTTCTTAATAATTTCTTGTATGAATCCACTTGAGTTGAATATTTGGGAAGCTACATAAATAATTTTATATCCACATGTTATGTATTATAATAGAATTTTAAATCTTTAAATGCCATTTGTTTAAATTCTTTCAAGAAAATTCTCTCTCGGAATGACATAAATTACAACTTTATGCATGGTTATCATTCAGTTTCAATCATTATTATTTCAGCTTCAAAACTGCAAGAAAAACATTATTTTCATTTTAGAAATATTTTCAATTTATTTCACTGCTTCATGATTCGAAAGAAAAATTTCCAGTTTTCTTGTTACATTGAACACCTATTAACAAAGATCAGACAGGAACCATGCAATATATCAACAGTATGTTTATTAAATTATTTGATACATTTCTAAAATGAAAGCTTTTAATATATAATATTTCTCTTTAAGCATAAAAAATAATAATTTAAAAAGAAAATATTTTTTTACTTAATAAACATTTTTTTTTATATTAATATTTCTCCAATTCCAATTGCTTGTTAATATAATAAATTAGAAATGTTTGATAATGATTTTAATTAATACTTAATGATGAAAGATTTTTATATAATTTAAAATGTGACTCATTCTCAAAAAGATTCTCTGAATGAATATCTGAATTTCTAAAGAATGTAATTAAATCAAAATTGCATCTTCAGAACAGATTCTTAACGAATCTTGATCTAATCTATCGAAATGTGATGTATTCATCATTTTTTCCCACTTTTCTGTGTTTTCAATTGTTAGTCAAAAGTGCACCGGCAAAAATTATGTATGCAATTTTGGAGCAAGAATTATATTTGTACGTGGGATTTCGGCAATAATCTTTCTGCAAAAGAACATGCAAAATGTCTACATATTTTTATTCATTACAATAAGAAAGGCAATATGTGCATACGCCATACTCTGAAAATAAAGATATGAGCAATCATGGCTTTCATGATCTGATTCTAAGTTCAAATGTTTCGTACTTAGGAAATAAAAAATTGTAAGAAAAAAATGTGAAAAAGAACTGATGAGGCATCTCTTTTAGCCAAGTTAATTGTTTAAATTTATTTAAAATTATTTGCAATGTTTAAATGCCTATATTGTTATTTATACTGTATTATTTATATTTTATCGCTTAGAGAATGATTAAAACTACTCTTATTTATCGTAAATATTTTTATTTACACAAACCATTTTCCTGCTATCAAATTGTTTACGATACTTTAATAAATTACTAATGAGCTAAAGGTTTACAGTTCTACATGTGTGAACGCTTTAAATCTATTAGTATTGTAATACCCCAAACGCCCATTCAATAAAATCACGGATTGCGTCGGTAAGGTCCAGATATCATTGCGTAATTCATCCACTTTTAATAAAGTTGCTTGTACCCAAGACGAATGCTTGTTCTTTAGACAATTGCTTCCAAATGTCTAAGCAGAAAATTCTCAAAAGATGCCCGAACGTACATTTGCTTAGGAACTATCAATATTGTTCCCTTTTCAAGACCGAGTTCTTAAATCTATGGGTTGTAAATGTGGTGTTTGTTATAGTTACTGAATTTGTCTTATTCTTGATTATTTTTCAAATACCTAAAAATTATCCTAAGTAAAATTGAAGAAGACGATTGTTTTGTCATTAATAATAACAAAAAGATTTTGGATATCTTAAAATGTAACAAAATTTATAAAATTAATACTTTTGACTTTGAAAATTTATATACCAACCTGCCCCATGAGAAATTAATAAATGTCTGTACTCATATATATGACGAATATTTAAATGAAAATGAAAATGTAATTAATAAACATAACTGGCTGGTTTTATGCAATTTTAATATTACCGAAAATTATGTCTTCAATGTTATTGATTTTTATAAACAAGTTAAGGGTATTATAATGGGTACAGCTTTCTCAAGTACTCTAGCCAACATTTTCCTACATTATTACGAGAAAAAAATAATTAATAATTACTTAATAAACGGATGGAGATTTATTGATGATTTAATTTTGATTAACTTAGATAATACCAATATTGTTACTAACTGCTATCCTAAAGAATTAACTTTAACAGAAACAAATAGAGATAATCTTGAAGCTACTTATCTGGATTTGAGGATCGAAATTGCTAATGATAAAACAATAGTCGGTATTTATGATAAAAGAGACGAATTCAAATTTAATATAATTAAACTCTGTAATTATCACTCTAATCTTAACTCGAAAATTTTCAAAAATTTAATTTTCTCACAATTCAATAATATTAAAACAATTTGTAATAACAAAAATTCTTTTATAAAAGCAACAAATAGTTTTATTAAAAATTTAAACAATAATGATTTTCCCAAAAATTACTGCAATATCAATATTTTAATAAAAAAGAAATAATGAAATATTAGGAAAATAGATGGCGCTAATAAAATCCCATTTATCTTTAGTTACACTGTAGTATTATTATTGGAAAGGAAGAACGGTTGTCCGCGGCCAGGTCTGTACACTTAGGGTTTTCTTAATTTGGTCATTAATTGTGATTTTTCTTATGTAGTTTTACTTTATATATATATATTTGTTTCATTTGTTGATGTTTTTTAATGTTTTGCTTTGTTTTTGTCTTTTGCTGTTAAAATTGGTATGTCTCTTTTGCCTTCATTTTCTGGGGATTTTCGGGCCACGAGGTGTCAATATTTTTGACCATTGTCCACCGATGCCTCCCAGAAAAAATCCCTTATTAGGAATCCTTTTCTATGGATTCTTTTTCCATTGACTATTTTTTTCTATTGATTATTGTTTTGATTCGGTTGTCTTATTTTGTTAATATATATATATATATATATATATATTCAAAAACATGATCTCAATAACTGTACTAATGATATATATATAAAGTGGTTTAAGCAATGTAAAATGTATGTAAGAAATATATTTTTTTCTATCTTACAGATTACTTTTGAAACAATTACTTCTTTTTTAACTAGCATTTAAATTTATTTTGAATGGTTCTATGAGATGTTTATAAATAACCTTTTAAATATATAGCATGAGCCCAAAGAATTTGGCTTAAATTTAAAATTTTGCTTATCCGACAGAAAGAGTATAAATAAGCATCCTTTTAGTATTCGTAAAATTTAAAAATGAAATCTCTTTAGTTTCATTTCAACATATTTTCTCAGAATATATTTAGTGTTAGCACACAAAACATCCAAATATTTTTCTCGTTACTTAGTCTTATGCGTAAGGAAATATATTCATGCATTTCCCGTAGGAACGTATTCATTAAAGCAGCTTTTTATATGCATTAGAAGCATATAATGCTTCAGAGTGTTTTTTCAATTAATTGTTTATCTATTCTGAAATTAATTTTGCAGAGTTTCTCTGTTAAGAATTTTACAATTATATAGAGCAAGAAGTTGTTTCTACCATTAATTTTGGGATATATGTTTCAGTTGTACTAAAAATATTTGAGAAGTTCTCATTTATTTCATCAAAAAGAATGCTTCTAAGTTAATAAAATTCTTGAAATACTTTTTCCTTCATTTCTTTCAAGATATATTCAGTTTTGATTAGAAAGCATTCACTTTAACAAAATTATTTATACATTATTTAAAAAAATATACAAATAAAAGTTTTGAAGACTAATAAATTTTTACATACACAAATGAATTAAAAACCATCGCCATTGTCACAAAGAATATAAATTTATATGCTAATTCATTTGCTCACTTGTTAGTTTTTCATGTTTTTTCCACAAGATGAACACATTTTTGAGCTCGTTGATAATGAAATACTTTTCAAAATAAAGAAGTTGTTTTATACTCACCGTTTCTTTACAATTTTGATAATTTCATGAACCATTCTGTATTAATTTGTCTTTAATATTGTCTTCTCGAATAGAAAGCCGAATAGATATCTATAGCCACATATTTCTCCGTATTTCATTGAAATTTCTAGCTTGAATTAATTTTGATTTTGAAAATGCCACGAGCCAGTAGAATATTAACTTTTTTGAAAACGATGGTAAGAAGTGTAGACATATATCGAAATTTATGAACTCGTTTATAAAGTTGAAATTATTGATCCTAGCGTTAGTTTGCTGAAACAATATAGTTCTAGAAAGGCAGATCCAAAACGGAAATTATTTATAAACCACAATACATATGAATAATGTAAAAAATGAAAAACCACGGTTGAATAAACAAAGATAAACATATGTTCTAAATTTATTCTTATTTTGATTTATTTTAAACATAACCAGATTATGTAAGATTCAAATTCTGTAAACCCCAGTTAATAAAATATGCAAATTATAATCATAAGCAGAAATAATGTTCATCTAATAATGGAAACTTTTTCACGGTCTTGGGAGGAAATATATTCATAAAGTCAAAAATAAAGGCATAAGTGAAAAAAAGGGGACCTTGCTGGAGTGGTGGTAAAAGAAGAGTTTCAGGGACGAGACCTGATTCCTCTGAAGAACCGTCGTGTAAGCATGTTAAATCCTCCACGGCCAAACTTTATCCCACTATTGTATATTTGAGATGAGAGTACCAACTCAGATGTTGCCCTTGTCATTTGAGCACGGTTTACAATTACGAGTCCGTCTCAAAATAGCTTTGGTATTGCTTTAAAACTATTCATTATACGGGCAAATGTTGCACTTCACATGTTTAAAGGGTCATTTTAAAACAATTTTAATGAATAACCTTAAAGTAGTTCTCAAAAAAATACAGATGCAAGTTTTGTATAACTGTATATGGGGAAACAATAGCCTAGACAAAATGCAATAATTTACTTTTTCTAAGATGAATGGGTGCACATTCTGGGGGACAAGCAAAATCTCCGGAATCCCTCGTCTTTGCTACGCCTCATTGAATTCAGAGAATTGTGACCACAAGAAGAGCGAAAGATACATCACGTAGCGCTGACCCTGCACGAAAATATCTAGATACAAATACTGCAAAAATACATCTTCATTTTAGCTGGAAGGACGCAGGAAATTCCATTACCATTCGTGAACGGTCATATTGATGGATCAGTAAAAATGTTATGGTTAGAAAAAAAAAAGACTTTGTTTAAAGTGAAATACATTTTAAATTATATGGTACATTTAAAATGAATTATCATGAAAAAACAAATAAATTATTTTAGCTCCAATAATTTAAGAAGTACTTTTTATGTATACATAGTATTTTAAGAATGAAATGGTAATGAAGCAGATGATTTGCATGAAACAGCAATGTATTGATTTAAATTAATACACTTTATATAATTAATGAGTAAATAGATTGAAAATGTATTGAAGTCAGAACTGAAATATTATTTTTAAAGGATATAAATTTTGTGTATAGTATTGTTTAACGGAATTTATAGAAAATACTCTCATTCCAGATTTTTAAATTATAAAATTATAATTCGAATAACGTATGTGTACCTTAATTCTCTAATTAATAAATAATTTATTTTTAGTATGTATTTATTTATTAATATGCGATGCAAAAATATAATTTATTGCTCATTTTTTTCAAAACTCATTTTTGAATATTCTTAATTACTCGCATTAATCGATTGATAAATAAAAATGATTATTTATTCATAACGGATTCTATTCACATTTAAGACAAATGAAGCACATACACAGATAATTTTCAAGTATGAATATACAGATTTTCTTTTAAAAAAACATACAGGATGCGCAAAGCAAATTTACTTATTTGAAAAGACTCCCGACAGGTGAGTTGGGTAGGTTGTGCTACTGAAAGAGAAAGTCGCCACGTTTGTTTCTCTTTCTAGTCAGTTTGCAAGCGTAGAGAACAGCAGGCCTTCACCTTCTTTTCAAACAATTAATCACTTGTTGCTAACCAACGTGTCTTCCGCGATAGCTTTGAAATTAATCCTCGCAGACCTGTCCGTAAACCGAATTTGTCGTGGATTAACTCATTTTGGGAGTGTGAAAGTGTAGCTAAACCCAGAAATGGACATAAATGGACCACCAGAACTCCGGAAAATGTCGAAAAAGGGAGACAGACATTTCTGCGTTCAGTTAGATAACACGCATCTGCTCTGGAAATTTCTGACTTCACTCTTCTACGAATTCTTCATCAAGACCTTCAATTTTATTCCTATAAATTGGGTGTCGTTCCAGTATTAACTGAACGCAATTTTGTTGCCCGTCTAAATACAAGCGAAATGCTGCTTGATAACCTGCCCGAAAACACGGTAGTTTTTTTTCTTTTTTTTTTCAGTGACAAGGCTCACTTTGAAAGCCCTGGTTTATGTCGATCGACCACGGACAATAGCTCACCTGAAAAACAACATTCGCGACGTCATTGCCAGCATACCGATTAATATGCTGCAAAGAGCAGACACGAACTTCAAAAATCGATTTAATCAGTATATGCGCAATGGGTGTTGCAATTTAACCGATATTATTTTTAAAAATTTATAAAAAAAAATTGGGACATTGTGTTCTCAAATAAAAAAGAATTAAAACAATAACTGAAGTGCTTTTGTTTTTATTAATCTTTCAAATAATTAAGTTTCTCTGGCGCACCCTGTATAAATTAACAGAAAATAGTTTGAATTGCAAATGAAAGTGGTTTATAATTGTTTTACATTTTATTAAAAACATTTAATAATAAAGCTCTGAAGTCCTTTTGCTCATGCACAATTTTAGTGATGAATTATGCATGCATTCGCATCTAATATGTTTAGCCATCTGTTTCTATTATATATGCTTAACTATTCGGTTCTTAATAGTTAAGGAACGTGTACAACACGTTGTACTATCTCTTCATGAATATTTTCAGGTATATACTATCGTCTGCTTCTAGTTTAACAGAGATACACTATCACTTTATGCGGTTAAAACGTGTTGTTTAATTTTAGTTACTATTATTATTCTTAATAAAATTTGATGAAAATAAAGCTGATAAAATGTATTTGAATTTCGAAATTTGTGGATTTTAATTTTCAAGCAATTTAATATATTTAAAGTTCGATACATGTTTACTAGAGGCCTTTGATTTTTTTTTAGTACGTTAGTACGTTTGAATTTTTTCCAAAAGATAAAATAAAGAGACATTATTTTATACAACAATTACTAGTATAGTTATAAATTAGTATAGCTATTAGCATAGTTATAAATATATAAACATGAATGTTATATATGCTGAATATTATAGGATAAATAGAAATGAAGTAATAAAATTAAGTTAAAGTTACTACAATTAATTATATATTATATGTAGAGAGAAAAGTTAACTAGTTTTTAAGAATTCAGAAAACATTCGAACATATTTGTAATTTTTATTTTTCTTATGAATTACAAATTAAAGCAAAATATTTGTAATAACTTTATTAAGTACTCAATTCATATTTATACTTTTAATTTAAATGAAAGTAAATTTATGAACTAAGAAATAAAGAAGTTAATTAAAGAACATAATACCCCAAAAATTAATCAAATGGAAATTGATCTACCTATTCATTTATATTATATTCTTAAATTTATCATGCTTATTTTTGTAGTGTTCTGTTAATATTTGATTTTTAAGAAATCGGTAAATATCTAATCGAAATTGTTAAGTAAGACCATCATTGTTGCCGAAAATTAAATTGTGAAATAAAACAGCATTGCTGTTTAAATGAATACCTATGCAAACGATTTCAAGAACACTAAGGCATTTAACACAAAAATTAAAAGCGCTATATCGTTGAAGTTGAAACGTTGGATAGTTTATTTCCGATTCGTGAGAAAATACAAGACATTATTTAACTGCAAGCGCTTATCAAGTACATATTTGTCCTGCGAAAAGAACAAAAACAAAACAGCTCTTTATTCCGGTAAAATGACTGTCAAAAAGCAAACTTTTCGATCAAATGTGTTTGAGGATGATAAAAAAAAATAAATTTGCAAGGACCCATGCTTAAGTCTTTGTTATACAGAACACATTTCTCTTTGAATTGTCAATATTTAAATGCTCTTTTAATACTGCACTTTTAATGGAACAACATCAAATAAAGTTTTGATGAACGGGAAAACGCAAAGCTAATAGTGCCTTTTCTGTATCCGGTTGATTAATTTATTTGTTGAATTTTTCATGGATGAATTTTGGAATGCATTCAATTCTTAGTGCTTAGTGCTTATACCGAAAAATTTACATTACTACCATGTGCAAAATATAAAAACATGATAGAGAACTTTTTGCTTGGAAATATTTCTTTGTATTTCTATGTATATTTCTATATCTAAATCTATATCTATATCTATATCTATATCTATATCTATATATATATATATATATATATGAGCCGCGGTGGCCTGGTGGTAAGGTCTCGACTTCGTTTCAGGTTCGAGACTCGATTCCACCGAAGATCCGTCGTGTGAGGGGGTCTCTTGCACGTTAAATCTGTCAGGCCAAACGTCCTCCCGCAGGTGTGGTGTGGTGTGTAGAGAGGGTGCCACTTCAGGTGTCGTCCTCGTCATCTGACCGTGGTTCAAAATTACGAGGTCCGTCCCAAAATAGCCCTCGTGTTGCTTTAAACGGGCCGTTAATATAACTAAACCAAACAAAACCAATACGTATATATATCGTTTTCCTTCATTTTGTTAGTATCTGGTACCTTTGTTCTATCGTGTAAAGTAATATTTTCATTTACTCTAAACTATCAGCAGCCAAATTGTTTATAATAGGGTAACTAACACTTTACTGCCCATATAGTTGCAAATTCAAATGTATTAATGTTGGGGCATCCTTTATACAGTTTTTTTTATTTGTTCGAATTAAATTTATTGCATTTTTATTTTATTTAGCTCTAAAAGTCCTTTTCTGTGAAGAATGCTTTGAATTGATAGAATTCATTTATAACAAGGCAAATTTTTTGAATAATCAAATAAAAATGGAAATTATTTCCTCTGATAAATAAAACTAATAGTTAAAATTTAAACTGAGACATTTGCAGTAGAATATTTTGATTGAATTGAAAACACACAAACGATAGAATGATGGTTTAAACAGCCTAATAGCAACGGAAACACTGATTATCGCTTGTATAATAGGAATTTTTTAGGAATAATTTTTAACTAAATGTTTATTCTTTTCGATTTCATTACGATTTAATGTTCAAAAGGCATAAACACTTCATTTCCCAAATATTAAATATGAAAAAACACTAATCAAATAAACCGTATCCATTCCTACGGAAAGCTTGTCTGAAATAGCACAGTAACATGGAGTGGAAAACAATATTCTAAATATTTATACTAATTTTTAAATGATAATAAAATTATGTATAATGCCTTAACTATTATATTGGATACTATACAGGATAGTGTTTTCATTATCATAACTACATTTCAAACATTATACAAAAATAAAAAATGCATTGAAGTGTATTTCAGAATGTCAAAAATTATAAATAAATAATTCATAATATAAATACTCACAAAAATATGTCAATGAAAGGTGATAAGCTTACATACAGATTATTTATATTACTTTTAAATGAAATATTGTGAAATTTAATAATTATTAGTGACTTCCTTGGGCCTGTCTTGCAGAGCAAAGTTTTTCGAAGGAGGGTTTAATATTAGAAATAGACACTCTCGTTTCTTTTTTAGACACTCTCAGTTCTATATTTAGCTGAGATCTATATTTTGTCTTCAAAGAAGCCATCGCAGAAAATCCAGTTTCACAAAGGTAAGATGTTGAAAATGGTAGTAGAATGCGAAATGCCCTTGTTTTTAGTGCAGAAGACTCATCATCCACTCCTGCCCAAAATTCAAAGAGTAATTTATTACTAAATTGACTTTTGTTTTCGCCGCTTGCCGTGAAGTCTGTGAAGATTTATTTCTCTTCAATTGAGAGTCCTTCAGGAGTATTTCGAAATGGATCCCTCACCCACTTGTGATTTGATATCAGTTTGTCGTCAGCAAGAAAGTACTTTTTAAAATTCTTTGCTAGCATTGCTAAATGATTTTCAGTGCTTACAAAAACAACTTTTACATGTTATTCTTCAGCCTTGTAAGTTTTGATACAACCATTCAAATTTGAAAACATTGTTAAGTTTTTTTGCTTTAAATTTCTGCTCCACAATTCCAATTTCCTACAAAAATCATTAAATTTATCACTAATATCCAATATATGTGTATTTGCTCCTTGCTGTTGTAGATTCAAGCTATTTAATTTCCCGAATATGTCGACCATGTAGCTCAATTTCATCACAAATAAACTATCACGAAAATTCTCAGCTTCCGGTCTGTTTTCCTCTTCTAGGAAAACGGCGATTTCTTCTCTTAATTCATAAACACGTTGCAAAAATTTCCCTCGTAATAACCATCTTGCCTCGCAATAAAATAGTAACGCTGAATGTACTGCACCCATATTTTTACGAAGTACGGAAAAGATTCTTGATTTAGGGGTCTCATTTTTATATAATTTACTACGGTTACAACCGTAGTTAACACAATATTTAAACCAGGACTCATTTCTTTCTAAGCCAAAGCTTCTCTGTGGATCATGCAATGTGTCCAGACGCACTGTGGCGATTTTTGTCTCACAAATGCTTGAATACTTTGGAATCTTCCGGACATAAACGAGCACTATTGGTGCATATTCCGACGCAATTTTTCCATTATATGTTTTCCTCGTTCATAAAATCATTTAAGATAGCAAATAATGTGAGTGCTGTTGCTTTGAGTTCTATTGGTTTGCAGAAAAATAATTCTTCTACTACTGACAAATCATCATAAAACCTAACATAGGCAATGAATTGAGTATCTTTATTAATATCTGTTGCCTCATCGAGTTGTATTGAAGACAATTTTTCACGCAATTTCGACAAAAGCTGACACTCTACATTTTCAGCTATATCAGCAATTCGACGGGCAATAGTATCATTTGAAATAGGTACAAACTGCAATTGATTTGCAAAATTATCTCCAAACATAATTTCTACAATCTCAATTGTGGCTATCAAAATAAGCTCTTCATCAATGGGGTGAGGTTTTTTACATCTGGCTATTTTATATGAAACTTTGTAAGAGGCAATTACAGCTTTTTTATTCACAAAGTTTTTTAAACAATGATTTTTGCTTTTCATATGATTTTAATTTTAATTCGAAGAATTCTCTGGGTTTGTTTACGTACTCACTATGAAGCGTTTCAAAATGTCGTTTAAGGTTATATTAGGTTTCATGCTGTCTGTCGCCAACATTTTTGAGCAAATGATACACAGGGGCCTTTCTTCTTTATTTACTTCAGTACTAGTGAACCCAATATTTAAGTATTCTTGAAAATATTTTCTTGATTTTATTTTCTGAACCAAGCTCGTCTGTGTACTTGTTGATGCTTGTCTTTCGTCTAAGGCTCGCTTACGTCCGCTTAAAAATTTATCCATGATTCTGCATAAGTCTGCTGCCCTGAATATTTAATACGGTGAATTGCAATTACACGAAAATAAAATATAACAATCAGATTCAGAATGGATTCAATAGCGATAGAAGGATCGACTGGAATAAGATTGTCTGGAATCGAAATTGGCGTCATAGAACTTTCTCCTTCTCCCTATGAGAAAACATTTGTTCACATGAGCGCAAGCTTCTAACTCAACTTTTAAGCTGACCAAATTCCAGACAAATTGAAACTTCTCGCGAAACCGTGAGAAGGGCTGACATGGCGGGACGCAAGAGTAATAAAAAGGCATAGGATTCATGTTTTTTTAATGCTGAGGATCGGTGTTGCAAAATGTCAATAAATTTCCGTATTCTTGGTAATTTGTAAAGTTTAAAATTAATTCTGTAGTGTAGGTTTAGCGCCAAAATACTCAAAATACATTATTATTGTACAAATTTTATTGTATGCGGTGGGGAGGGGGGGGGCGCGATGAAAATTATGATTGAAAATTGGGCCTTGAATACTAAAAGGTTGAGAAACACTG
>JAPMOQ010030142.1:0-19046 GCA_026543055.1 Argiope trifasciata
TCCATTGTATTTTCAATCAGTTGCAGTAGTACTCAAATATTTACTGTGATTCTCGTTTGATGGTGCTATATAGTTGTCATAAATTTTTACATGCATATCCATGCTTGGTAGAAAAAGGAAGCAGGCATTTATGCTACTTTATAGTATATTAAGAAAGATTTATCTAGAGATTTTGTTGTAGATATATTGGTAAATAAGAGTATTGTATATCATCATGGAAAGATAAAAAGATAGTATATATGCTTAATTCTTCCTATTATACCCCTTCAGTTTCAGTTTATTCTAGAGTGAAAAAGTACTCTTGTTGAAAGAAGTTGACTCCTTTCCTGCATATTCTTTAATAAAAATTGTATCTTTGTGAATGTCTTGCATATCATTGTTGTGGAGAAATTGTGAAACATTGTCCTTGATTTTTACTGAATCTATTGTGTAATCCTTGGCAAGTGTTTCAAAGACTAATTCCTGGTATGCATTCAAAAAATTTGTGTTTTAAATTTTATCTATGTAGCTCTTTTTTTTTTCTTCTTCTTTTTTTGTATTTATCTTATATTTGAACAGCTAGAAGACACACTTCCACTGAATGGATTTTGCTTAATATTTGATACTACTCTACAAATTCATTGCAGAGAGGGTATGCCAAATTTTGTATATACCAGCTGATAATAGTTTTGAGTTACCTTTGTTTCAGACATACAGACATTTTATAAAATTGTCTTTTTTCAATTTCAAGTAGGTCTAAAATATAGCAATTCGTCAGAATGAAGTAAAGAAACTATAAAGGAAGGAAGTAAAAAAACTAAAACCCAAAGTCATTTATAGTTGTAACATAGTAATGTGCAATGAGGTGGTGTAATCAGGAGTTGTTAGCCAAATCAACAACATAATTATTTCAAAAATCCCTCCCCCGACTTATTGGATCAAATAATATGGAATATATAGTGTGAAGAAATTTATGGGGTTGGGGATTCCTCAATATCAAGCTAATATTGGTAGAAAAAAAATCTTTCATAATATTCTTCTCCATATACTCATCAAGATGTATTGATGATGCTAGCATGAATTATACTCTTCTTGTAGTGTAAAATTTTCAAATTATACAGAATCAAATCCTGAATATAAAAGAAAGCTTAGAAGACAGTGCCCTCAGTTTGTTGCTTTAAGAAAGATAAAAATAGGTGGAAGGTAAGTTAAGAGGATTGCATATGATTGAATATTAAATATGATTATATATGGAGTTATGCTTCAAAATTTATCATAGCTTTATAATAAAGATAAATGAGTGTCTCTATAGACTCTAGACTAATTCTTCTAAAGCCATCAAATTTGGCATATGAATGGCAAAAATGGCATATCAAATTTGAATGTACAGCTTGAAAAAAGTTTTTTTTTAGCAAAATTTGTCATTTTCTTTGCAGTAACTACTGCAAACTATTACTGTACCGAAAGGATTTTTACATAACCTTGAAATTAAAACAATCATCTTATCAATGAAGCTTTTTTTTGCATGCAGTTTGTTTTCTTTAATTTAAAAATAAATATTTTTTTAAACATGCTTCACAACAAGAAAACAAAGATATGCTAGAATTGAACGATTATTAAGCATATCATGAATAATAATGAAAGTATTATAATTCTAGAAAAAGACATGAAATTATTAATAAAAAGTAACTATTAAAGTTTTATGTTTATTTATTTTACAAACTGTATTAGTAATGATGTTAAGGCATAAAATTGTGCAAAATAGTGAATCTAAACTATTGACTTTTCACAAATCCTTGTTGGCAAGACAGATTTATGGAAGGCAACAGTATATTTACTTAATTCTGAAAAGAATTTGTAAAAAATTTATATATAATATTATACTATCAGCATGAAGAAGAATGCCAGATTAACATTGTTTTAGGTTTGAAAGTTTGTTATAGTGTTAAAAGGCTGTAAGTAACTGTTCTTTCTTTCTTTTTTTTTCCCTCGATGAATTTTATTGTAACTGGTGGAAAATGTGAGAAATGCATAGTAAAATGAACAAAATGGAGTAGTATGAGGCTTTTAAAGTAGTTTAAATTATATATTTATTCCAGGGTTGGGCTTAAAAAATTGTTGAGAAACAATCCATTATATTGTTGAGGAACAAACATCTATTGTTGACGAACAATTAAAATATTTAATGGAAAATTTTAGTGACTATTTACCCAAGCAAAGTAAATCATCACTAAAATTGATTGTTTAATAAGATAATAAAAATGATATTAATTTATTTATTTTGCATTCTCAGTAAGAATAGTTAAAAAAATTTTTTCTTTCTAAATAAGCTTTTTTTTAATATAAAAAGTTTACCAACTTATCTATTTTTATATACAGATTAAATATTCATTCAAAATTTTTTAATAAAACACAGTTTTTTTAAAAATCAGTTTTACCTTTATTTTATTGCAAAATTTCAGGAAAAAAAATTAATTTCAATAGTATATTAATTTTTAAATAATAAATAATGAGCTTTTAAACTTGAAAAACAATACAGTGTTAATTATAATGCATCAGTCATGTGATATGTATTAGGAATTTGAGTAAAATTAAGTTTTCTTCTATGTCTTATTGTAAGGAGGAATAAAAAAGGAATACTTACTACAAAAAGGAATAAAAAAATTAATGAAATACATTTTATTTAATCATGGAAATGAAATATAATTGTATTATGAATATGATGCTGCAATATAATTGTTTTCTGAATATGATGCTGCATATTAATGGATTACATAATTATATTTTTATACTGTCTAAATTAATAAATCTTTAAATTTTAATTTTAATCCCCCCTTCCCTCCATTTTACTAGACACATTCAGAAAGTATTTTTGACTGATTATAATTATAACAAAATAAGTTTCCAAGTTTTGGTGAATGAAACTGATTGTATTAAAAAGTTTTCGATATCTTATTTAACAACCTTTTTTCTATCTTATTATATTAGCAGTCTTCGTGAAGGAAGATCTGCCAATCAGTGTAAACAATTCTTCAAGGTTGTCAATCTGAAGGCTTCAAAACTATGTTAATTTCAGTAATAAAAAAAGAGTGATTTTTTTAATGTTAAAAATTTCAAAAGTATTTTACTGAATATGACTTATTAGACCAATGAACTGTAAAAAAATGTAAATGAAATTTTTTTAGTAATTAATATCTGGACTAAAATAATATAGAATTTATATCATTTAGGGCATTTTTGTAGTTAGAAACATGTATGTCTTGTTTTTAAAGATTTTGAAATTAACTATTGGGACTAGATTAGAGTGTATTGAATCAACTATATCAAAATTTCTACATATTTTAAATTGGAGGTGTGGTCTTTCATTTATATTGTTAAAGGGTTGCAGTAGAAGAAAACGATTATTATTATTAAATTATTTTATTTAAATTAGTTTTTAAGTTTTATTTTTTAAAAAGAAAATATTGATAGTCACAAAGTTTTATCCACTTGTAAACAGTGTCACATATATTAATCGCACTATCTATTTTGAAATTATGGATCAAGAAAGCAATTCATTCAAATAAATAGAAAAAACATGAAAGATAAGGTTGCAGTCTGAGGAATTCATATGATGAAATATTTTGAACCTGGATTTTATTTTCTATATATCCTAATTATGTGACCAGATTTTATATAAAATATTAAGTAGTAGCTAGTATTATATATATATTTATCAGTACAATATATTGAAAAGTGAAATGTCTTATAAAATGATTTTTAAATTAACGCTTAAATTTTCTTCTTCCCTCTAGGTTTGGGAGAGAAACAGATTTACCATATATTGAGAATACTTTGCTTTTTAATACAAAAAAAATATTTTCATTTCGTGCAGAAAGATCCTGTCTTGTTACTCTTACATAAGCTAAATGTAAGTATTTTTAAAATATCTGCACATTTTTAATTATTATTAAATAAGGGGGGGGGGGAATTCTCTCAGTATAAATGTTTTCTTAGATTTCTTGGAGTCTGTTTTATTTTCTTTATTGAAATCAATTAGTAATAGCTTTGCATCCTATTACTTATCTCCTTAAACCTATGTGAAGTGAATATCTGCTAAATTTTAATTTCTCTCATTGCCAATGACTCTGCTTCTGAAAGTATGATATATAAAGACACAATTCTTTTGAGTGTGTGTATATACATATTTAATTTTAATCTGCATCTGTGTGTGGTTTAATAATTTTATTTATTTATTTTTGTAGAAATTGGTAATGATTGTCTAAAATTGGCTCGACTTATAATAATTTTCCCCCTAGTTTGATAGCCTTAATTTGAGAAATCTGCATGAATGTTTTGCAGTGTCTAAAAATAAAAGATTTTGCACAAATATAAATATATCTAGTATTAGATAGTGATAAAAAATAATTAGACATCAAAGATGAAAAAAGAGCAATATGATCTGAGGGATTAATTATCATGCCTAACAAAGGCTTAAAAGAGGAGAGAGATTTGAAATTTTAATAAAAGTAATAAATTTGTGTCTTTTCTATCATATTTTTAAGTTTTTATCTGAAATGTACGTAAAAGAGTATTGAAATTTTAAGACTGCTTAGTCTGTCTTGGACTTCCAATGTTAAATCATATCTGAATAGAATGGTTAAAACTTACAAGCTCTTTTCTATCAACATGCACATTTAAGTTTTGCATTATTTTTGAAATCTATTAATGCTAAAATTTTACTAAGACATGGAGATTTTTGTTGAATGATAAGATTAAAGCACATTTTGACAGGAGTAGGGGATGGAAAAAAAATAACTATAATTTTATATGTAAGCACTGTGACTCCTTACATTTTTTAAATCTTTGGTTTGAATTTTTTTATTATAGATATTTTATTTGCATGGGAAAGACATTGAAAATATACCAACTTATTACTGTTTTTTGAGGACTTTTAATTTAATATATTATTGGGCATAATATCTCTTCCTACTGGACATTAGTTATACAGTTTTAGAAAATTATCAGGCCTCAGAGATAGCCAAATGCAATCCAATCTCTATGAAATAAATTTGCAGCACTCTTTAAAAAAATTCATTATGAAGAAAAACAAATAAATACTTGTAAATTATGAAAAAAAAAAAAAAAAATGAAGACAGTAATTTGCATGTCTATACTTTCAACCCCTATTCTAAACTTTAAAAAAGTTTACTATCCATTTTTGTACCAAATTATGAATAACATATTATTTTTTTAAATATATATTTTTGAAGACAATGTAGCACATTTACATTATTTTTCTAAATCCTATAGCAAATTCAGCAACAAAAATATCTTCATTAGTATGAAACAAATCTTACATTTTTCAAGAGCTCCTGTGCTTTTTGAATGATGACATTTTTCATTTTAGCCTATTTGATTGATTTTATTAGAATTTAAACAAACAAAAAACTTGCAAATTTATCTAGCTTTGGTTACATTTTACTAATTTTTAAATATATTGAGCAAATGTCAAATAAATGTTGTTTAAATCCACAGCTCTGTAGAAATCAGCATCAAGTTAGCTTGAGGAATTGAGACTCTTGCTTTGCATATATATATATATATATATATATATATATATATATAATATACGCACTCACACATGTAATTTGTTTTTCTGTTAAAATTCATCTTCGCTATCAGTAGTTATAGAATTAATGAAATGATTCAATTTTGAATATTTTCATTTGTAATAATTGTTGTATTATTACATTCACATTATCTTTTCTTTTTTAGAACCATGAAGTGGTGTGTGCTAAACATGACTTTAAAACCACAGTCATTAACATGTATGAAAACTTATCTAATACTTAAATATTGTGTTTCCACTTCATTTGATGTATTTATTACCTTTTCTTTTTTAAAAGCACAAAGTGGTGTGTGCTAAACAGGACTTTAAAATCATGGTTCATAACATGTATGAAT
The DNA here is from genome assembly GCA_026543055.1 of Argiope trifasciata. Classification (NCBI taxonomy): domain Eukaryota; kingdom Metazoa; phylum Arthropoda; class Arachnida; order Araneae; family Araneidae; genus Argiope; species Argiope trifasciata. The sequence continues at coordinate 5,926 of JAPMOQ010030142.1, forward strand.
ACTTATCTCATATTTAAGTATTGTGTTTCCACTTCATTTGATGTATTATCTTTTCTTTTTTAGAAGCATGAAGTCATGTGTGCTAAACATGACTTTAAAACCATGGTTCATTACATGTATGAATACTTATCTAATATTTAAATATTGTGTTTGTATTTCATTTGATGTGAAAAATGTAAGTGCTTTTGTCTTTACATATTTAATAAGAACAATTTTCTTGAAGGTGGGATTTGCTTATTTAGGGAATGCAATTTATGAAGGGTTTTTTTTTTTTGTGTATGTGTGTATGCATTTAAATCACATATGCATTTTGTAAATATTGCTTATCATCTGTGTGCTGAAAATAAAATTTTGCATCCTAGTTCATTATTTATTTATATGTAAAGCATTCATTAATTTATTCATATATTTCATCATCATTCCAGAAATTATTTTTATACAAAATAATAATAATAATAAAATATGCATTTTACACTTTGGATTACTGGGCTGTGTTATCACAACTTTTATTTTCAGCTTAGAGGTTTGTAAGGCCAAGACACAGTTATTTGGTCGGGATGCAGGTCTCATGCATATTAAATCAGAGTAATTGAAACCTCTTCACATTGATATTTTGTTCATTTTAGTTACATACACAAATGTGATTTGTAATCTTTTTATTGATCTGACCGCAATTTCAACTTCTTTTTTTTAATATCAAGTAGGTTATAAATTTTACACATATAGCATATTGATTGCATTCATAAAATTATGTTTTTACATAATTTGTTGTTATTGCTGCAGACTAACTTTCCAGGATCTTTCTTCTGTTGTGTTGTGACTTATGGAACTTTAAAAGCCTACAGACAGTTTATTCATCAGCAATTTAAGCGAAGTGAATGTCTTTTGTTTTATCAGTAGTGACGACTAGGGTCCAGCATCACATTCACTTGCACAACCCCTTTATACAGTGGGCATATTCACACACTTCACAGACAAAAAACGGAAGAACAAACATCCTAGATCAGGATGACACACTACCCCTATGCCAGGATCATCATTAAATTGATGTTACTAATTTTATCCTGGTCTTTTTTACTAAAGGATGCTATGGACAGTTTCTACTCATTTCTCTAACTTCAAAGTTAGAAATTGAAATAGTATTAAATATCTAAATTAATGCTACTTTAAGACCAAGATGATGATATGCAGTTGCCAAGAAATAGCTAAATCAGCATAAATTAATCCAAAATCAGTATGAACAGATTGGTTTGGTCTCGATAGATTTAGGATTACTTGATGGGATCTTTTGGGAGTATGTGAGGATATCCCTATTTTATTTCATGATATCTTTTACTTTAACTACATTGTATTATTTCATCAATATATTGGGACTTTTTCAATGCTGTTAGATGTGAGGCAAATTCTAACTATTGTAATCAATTGAAAATTTGTAATACTTGCATTAAGTGAGGGTTGGGAACTTGTTTGTAAGTTTTTAAAACCAATTGGGAGCTATGCTAAAAGATTTAAAGTTCTTTTGTTAATTTGCTTTTCTCAGACATGAAAAATTACTTACATTAGAATACCTCATTGACCATGTTGAACTTTACTTGTTAATTGGAGTGGGGTGGGGGGTAAAGGGCAATTGAATTTTTAGTTTGAAGCATTATAGTGCAATGCTTTTAGGCTTCATTTATCCATTTTTAAAGGTTACTCACAATTATATAGGAATAATAATGTAGATGCAAAAAATATTTACGACACTTTCTCAATGCTAGCATAAATAAAAATACATGCTAAAACATTGCTATAAATGTATTTAAAACTTTTAAGCATTTATTATAACTAAAGTGAAATAACATTGGTGTTACAAAAATTATATTTTTAAGTAATGTAAAAATTTTTGTGTAGTAATATACCCAGTTATTAAGAAAAAAATCATTAACAAATCTATTTAATTTTGAAATATCCCTTTGTAATAAACACTTAACTTATCTAAGAGGTAATTGTGCAGCAATTTTAGAAGCTATTTTACAAGCTAGAGCATTTTGAATGAAATTTTTGTCATACATGTTGTGATTTCCCTATAGTATGCCACCCTATATATTTATTATGTTAATAAGCAACAAAAACCTTTAAAAAAATTTTAGTATTAAAAAATGGTAGCAATTTTCAGTTATCTTAAATGAAAAAAAAAAAAATGAAAACTAATCATTGTTTTTACTTTACAAAATAATGAAAAAATATATATCCTAAATTATTAAAAAATTTTTAATGAGATCATAAATGAACCCGAATTCTGACGGTTTGCCAAAAAGATAACTACAGTTTCAGGGCAAAATAAATAATGACAGTATTGTTATATATATGTGGTGAACCATAACAAAATTGACCAAAATAGGACAACTGAATTAGTTACAACTTTATCATCTTGCAAAGAGGTGTTTCATAATTACACTTTAAAGTCAAATTAAAAATTCTTAAAATTCAGCAATATTATTTTTCAACAGACATTTATATATCACAAACTTCTATTTACAATCAGAATACTTAATCTTAAAAAAATTTTTTTTTTTAATTATTTACTCATCGATCTCTCTGTAAAATTAGTGAGTTAAAACTTACAGTTCTAGTTAGTAAATTTAATATGGAGGAATGCAGCTGTCTATAAATGTTGAAAAGTATCTGAATATTTATCTTGTGATTTTCCATTTTATGTATTTCAATAAAGCCTTAATAAAAGATAATAAATTACAATTTTAAATACATTTTTGTGAGGAAATGCAAGAAATAAAAAGTAATCTTATTTTGGTTGTTTGTAATTTTGCAAATATTCATTTAAATAAAGGTTGCGATTTTGCTTCCTATTTGTATTCTATTGGGTCGTTCGGAAAGTCATTTCGTATTTTTGTGTCAAAATGAAAAGAAATTTTCGTTTAATGAATAAATTATTTATTAAATCATAAAATTGCCATTCTGGTCTAATACCTTTTGGTAGTAACATGATTACACGCTCATAAAAGTTTTGGTCTTTGCTGTAAAAAAAACTGATCGAGGTGGTTTTTGGCCTCCTCATTTGAAGGAAAAATTTTGCAAATCAGTTCTGGTACTGATAACACATCTTCTCCACACATATTGGCTAATTTATTTCTGGCTTGAACAGCATTTTTATCTTTTAGAGCAAAAAAAGAAAAAAATGACGAAAATGCTGTTTATTGCTCTCCATATTTAAAAGGGCACCATCCAAAAACTACTGCGAAGAATCAGCTGCTCTTTTTCACACTCAAGCCTTGCTATATCAGCTCTTAAAACATAAAATGATTTTGCGGTTTAAGTATGAAATTGGGTGCGAAAAATGCAATTAAATCCTTTGTCAGGAAAAAACGAAATTACTTTCCGAACAACCTAATATATAGTATTTATAATCATACTTTTCTAAAGCTTAAATAAGTTTTTTTTTCCCCTTCATGCAACTGCAAGTTAATTTCCTTTTCTTAATTTTATATATCGCAAGATGCTTGGAATAAAAATATTTTAAATCTTAAAAACAAAATGCTTTAAACTAAATGAAACAGCTGTTGTGTTTTTCTATGATGAGAAGAACAAAGTTTCACTTTTTAAAATGAATTATTACTATTAAAACTTCGATTGAAACTGCTTGAATTGTCAATTTAATTTGGTAAATCATCATTTCAAAAACATTTATGTTAGTTACATCAAAATTTTAAATAGTAGATAAAATGCAATAGAGGATTTTAAAAGATATTATTACTTGGCTATATTGCTATAAAATATTTAACATAATACCAAATGAATTTTTAAAAATTTACTAAAAATGTATAGAAAAGGTTTTAAAAGAAACCTTATTAAAAAGGTATTAAAATAATAATTTTTTAAAGCTTAGCAACATTAGTCAAATTCTGTTAATTTTACTAAATATAGAAAACCATGTAATTATTCATCAATTTTTTAAAAAACATTTTTCAAAATAGAAGTTGCCCTATAAATGTATATATATATGAGAATAACTTTCAAATTCAAACATTAAATCATTTGAATAATCAATCTTTCAGAATAAAAACTCATGTGAAACATCTTGAAATATTCTTTTTTCATATGGATCAAGTACTTATTTTCATATTTCAATACTGTTTATGTTATGGGAGAAAAAATCCTCTCAACAAGCTGAAAATTAAAAGCAGATTTCTTATGATCTAATTTAATCCCCTCTCCCTCATAAAATTGTGTACTGAGAGCAAAGTCGCTAGTACCTTGGATGACATTGATGAACAATTAAAAATAATTTTAAAAAATAATATGAAAGTGCAAATATTATAAAATTAATATGCAAATCTTAATTTGTTACTAAGTTTATATCATTAAAAAGCTCTGAATTTTTTAAGAAAATGTCAAAAGTTTGCATCAGTTGGCAAGAATTAAATGTTTATCTTCGCGATTTTAAACATATTTGAAGAAATAAACTATATATCTTTCAATTAAATGCAACAATAATACATTATGATATAAAGGGCGAATTTATCGTTTGAGTTTTAAAAATTGTCTACTTTTCAAAATTATTATTGGAATTAAGATCTTATCTTAATCATTTAAATATTTCATTCATAATTATTAATTAAAAGAAAATTTATCTGTATATATACACACACAGTATTCTTCGACATCTACATATCATTTGCAAACATGGTCAACACATAAACATATCTTTGGCAATTAATCTCTATTATGTGGCCAATAAAAGTAATCATACTTGGGTTAAAGATATGATGTTAAGTTTATGATAATTACAAAATATTAATACTCTATACTTATAATAAATAGGAAGACATCAAACTGAAGGAGAATCAAACTAATAAAAACTTTGGATTATTATTAGTATTGAAGTGAAATAAATTAGGATTTTTAGTAGTAAAGGAACATAACTTTCAGAATAACAAGCTTCATATAAACATAACTTTTAAAAAATTCAAAAACATGCAGATTTTGGAAATTTTTTTGATCATTTTTATATAATGTTGTCATTAAATCTACTTTCCACGTATTTAATTAATGTTAATCAAATTTTTTATCTTTTGTCAATGTGCATTTAAATAATTTCAAAGTATAAAAATGAAATAAAGATAAAAGCTTTCAATTTTTCTTCTTCAAAAACTGGCAACATAAATTGTTGATGCTAGAAACAGATAGAGAGAAGACTTAAAAATCACTTTTGAACCACTCATTCATATATATACATGTATAACTTTGGAATTAAGGGTAGTTTTGGAACCCATTATCATTAAAAAAATTGCAGAAATTTTCCCCAAGTCTCATCATGAGAACTGGGGCAATAGGTAGTCTTTTGATAAGGAATTTATCTAAAGTATGTCTAGGATCTGTAAATATTCACTTAAATTAACATTTCATATATACACAATTAGAAAGAAAAATAATATTTTAGAATTTTCTATTAATTTTTTTTTAAAGTCACAGATTTTTACACATATAAATACTATATTATAAATTACTGTTTTATTAAAAAACTGCACAATTTTTATTAAAAAAAATTATGAATCAAAAAGATTTTTTTCCAACGTTTATGCTATCTAAAATGATACTATAGTGAAGTAAATGAAATTTTAAAAAGAATTTCAATTATCAAATAAATGTAGAAAATTTCTACAGGGCCTAGCAGAATTTTCAACATTAAAACTATAAAATTCTTATTAGCAATCTAGAATATATATTCTTGTTTTTCAAGAGATATAATTATTCTATTTCATCATTTCTTAAAAAAAAAAAAAAAAAAAAAAAGGGAATTGGGGATGTGGATGGAGAGAATGCAATTGATAAGATTTTCCCCACAGGTTGTTGCAATGATTTTTTTTTTTTTTTTTTTTTTTGAGGAAACAAAAATTTTTTGTCTGAAACTTTTATATTATTGCAGTTATCCAGAAACTTTAATTATAGAAATTATTACTATACTGATATTAAAATTTGTATGGTTTGAAATACTTTCCATTATAAAGTTGCTGTCGAGAAATAAAAGTGTCCACAAACTTTAAGCTAGATGGCACATTTATAAAGTCATCTGAAATATTTATCATCTGTACAATACAGGCATTTTTTACATTTCAAAGCTACTCAAGTCATCATGCTTTTACAATCCTAATTTGAATTAGATAGTCTATGTATGAACTTGTTAATTTTCATCCTTACTATTACATATCTTTCATTAGTTGAAATCTGAACAAAATTGCTCTAATTATTTTGTTCCCAAGTGTTGTAAGCAAAGTATCTCTCTCTCTCACACACACAGAACACCTACTTTTATTGTGGTTCACTAATTTCTAAATCATTAAACTGCAAAAAAAAGTTAATTTTGTAATTTTTTTAAGGCATTTATTAGTTTAAACAAAAAATATACTCCTCCATCATTAAAAAAGAAAAGAAACCTTTAAAATTAACCTTTGGGCTACAAAAAGATTGGACATCCTATATATATATATACACACACATACTTGCAATAAATTCTTTTCTTAACATTTATTTTCTATGACATTTTTCCTCCTAAACAATAACAACTCTTCTATATTAAATCATAGATTTACTTTAACAAGCATGAATCTTTAATTTTTAAGGATCCTTAAAAACTGCCAGTTTAGATAAAATCAAAGAATTTCTCCATTTAGAAAGTCTACTATGATTATGATTTCAATACCTCCTTCAGAATTAGGACACTCATCCATCACTTAATTTATAACTTTGCACATCACTTAATTTATAACATCTGAATAATCAGCATGCTGACTTTTAGATTTAATGATTACTAGGTTCAATAAGCATAAACTTTTAAATGGAGGGTAGTTTGGGTTTCTAAAAATCATAGCCAGTCCTTCACAAGAAATATTGCAATTTCCAAAGTCATGTCTTAAGAACTACTGTATTATGTAGTATTTCTATAAAGAATTAACCTACCAAATACTAAACATACATGCAATATTAAAACAACCATGCCCACTGTTATGTTTTCTTATAATTATATTTGAATCTAAAATTAGAAAATCTTAAAAAATGGTATACTCAATTTAGTGAAATTCAAGCAACAAAATTTCTACAAAACATTAAAATATTTTTATCTTTGCTTTTATCTGCTTCATAAGTATATTACAATCCATACACTGAATAATTACAGAATAAAAGTCCAATAACTTAAATTAATTTTATTATAAAAAATTAAAATTATATCAAACAAGTATAACTTTTTTATTAAAAAAAATTCAGTAAGGTAACACTGCAATTAATTTTTATTTTGAATAATTACTTTTATTATATTAACTTGGTTTGGGTGGATTAAAACTTGTTAAACATAGCTTTATATATAAAATTTTCTAATAAAATGGCAAAAAAACTAGTAATTTCATTTCGTGATTAATCTTAAGAGAAAAATAATAATAAATAAATAAATAAAACTAGAAAATATCTAACAATTTTTATCCACTTTTATAAGATAATAGAGCATCAATTTTTATTATTCAATACAGAAAAACATATTCACATAGATTGAAGTAACAAATTTAATTGACAAAAGCACTTTTAAACAGTATTATTTACTATTGCATACTTTTATTTAATACTTGGAAAACTAAAAACCAAACATTCAGTAGCTTACAGCCTTTTATAAATCTTGCAAAAGAAAAAAAAAAAAATCCTGATAAGGAGTAAAAATATATTACATTTAAAACTAAAAGAAAATGTTCACAGAATTTTTATATGGAAAAAATATTAATGACTTTTTAAATTGTAATTCATTATGAGAGATACTGGAAATATCTAAGCCAAGCTTAGAAATTTTAAGTGATATAAACAAACTGACTAATATTTAAAAGTCTCATTCAAATGAGAAAGTTTTCATCAGTTTTATTTATTCCCATTACAGTTTATATATACTTTTTATCTCAACAAAAATTACTGCTCTTACAGATACATAAATTGCTTTACCAGAAAGATGAAAATTATTTCCAAGATTATAATATACATCTGAAAATTTCTTCATGTTAATTGATACAGTAAATTTATAATACTAAGATGGATCATATACATCATGCAATTGATGGAATTTTATTTCTAATAAGAGTGTCGAAAAAAATTTCGGGCTTATATAGTATATAGACCAGTACAACATTTGAATTCAAAGGACAAGTTTTGGGTACAATAAATCAACCTTCCCTTTTTATGTCTCAATTGAAAAGTATGCTGATAATATTGCAAATATGTTCTAACTATAAAAACATTTAGGCAACATAATGATAAGTATTTGTGTTATCAAGATCACGTTGAAGATAATCACGGTCAATTAAACTTTCCACACGTTTCTTTAACTCTGAAGGTTTTACTGGGAACTTAAGCTGATCATATAATTCAGTGATAAGAAGGTTATGTGATGATGTCTTACGAGTTTTCATTATGCGGACTATGGCAGCATCAATTTGGTACTGCCTGTCCTGGAAAACTCTTTCCTGAGTAATAGACTGCTCTTCCTGGGTCTCCTTCATTTGTATCTGATTAATTTTAATTCGATAAAGCTTATTTTTAAAGTCTGCATTAAAGACAAATTTATCTGTCTCTTCTATATCTTTACCTCTGGGGACTTTGTGTAGAACTCTTGCTTTGCCACATGCCAAGGACTGTAAGGTCCGTTTCAATTCACCATCTTCTATACCAGTGGTTTGTTTTATTTCTTCATATGAATAAGAATCTTTTTTGTTGAACATTAGCAGAACTAATCCTTGGAACAAGGATACTTGAAGTTCTTTATTACCAGATGGGAAACTAGCTTTCAGCACACAATGGCCTAAACTGGGTTGCCAAAGCAACTTCCGGCCACTATGTTTCTTTAAATAGAAATCTTTAAAAACATCTTGACATACAAGCATATCAGAAGGCATCTGCACTTCACATGGTGGATAAGTAGGCCAATATCCCATAGTAAGAACACTGACAGTCATATCCATGGTAACAGGAGCTCTAACATGCATTAGATGCTGTTTAAATGCAGCCATCAATTCCTTAGATATCTCCATATCTTTAAACATACCTTCCAGTTTGCTAGTAAATGCTGCTCCACATTCTTGCTTCAATTTAGAGAGCATTGACTTCTCTGCATCAACTGAGGCACTTTTCCCCACAAGCAGCCTCTTTGCTAGATCTTTTTTGTAAAAAGCTTCAAAAACATCCTTTCCATGAATATAGCGAAAGAGAACCATTATCTTATCCAGAAGCAACTCTAATTCTTCTTCAGTTGCTTCTTTATTTCCAGCACGCAACTTCACATCAAGATATTTGGCAATTAATTCAGCTGGCTTATTAGGTCTCTGATTCACAAAGTGTTCAAAAGCTTCCTTCAAAGTATTCACAAATTTTTCATTTTTTTGGAAACACTGATTTACAATGACATCCATTTTATCTTTAAATTCTAAAAGTTCTTGAACCATGGTCTTGTCCTTTTCTGGATTGCTTACTATAACACGACCAGTTTTTTTAATATAAAGGTTGAAATGGGAGCATAATTGAGACAGACCATTTTTAACTCTAGCAAACAACTCGTATATGAGCTTGAGGTCATTTAATCGATACTCTTCTAATAGCTGATCAAGTCCTTTTTGTAGAAGAGGAGACAGATGTTCTCCCAGAAGCTGTTTTTCAACACACTGTATAAGTGGTTTTTTTGTAGACTGGTCCAAATAATGCAACAACCTTTCCCATTCTTCATTCAACCGTTTGTCGACATGCTTCAAATAGAGCGGCACTTCTAATTCTTGCATCAGACGTTGTCCTTCAGCCGCATATAACTCTTCTGTAGTCTTCAAGAATTGAGCTTCAAACACATCCTGATATATCTGCAAGTCCAGAAGCATTCTCAACAGATTCTTCAACAAGCTCCTGTCAACAGTCTGCCCATTTCTTTCATGACCAATAAGTAACAACAAACCTTCAACAGTCCGACTTTGAATGAGAGAATGTGAAAGAATATGTAATCGAAACATATCCAGCCCCATGTCCCATAAAGAGGATATTTCTGGAGTTTGTAAAATATATGTACGATCAAGAAAAAGAAATATACTTCGAATCATTATCATCTGTCTGCAGTGGTTTTGCCAGAATTCATTCATGAGCTTTAAAAAATACACACTATCCATTGAATCTGGGAGAAACTGATCTACATTGGATTTTATATGTGTTTCACACAAACCACGTAAGCCTTCATACAAAAATGAAGCCATGCCATTGGAACACAGATTTTCAACAGCCTGGTACAACTCTTCTTGAGATGTACTGATAGATTTAGAAGTCTGAATGGCAATAACTGCACTTTTTAATTTCTCCCAAGTTTGTTGCTTATAATTTTCAGGTAACTTAGGTTTTTCAAAATTTTTTATAACTAGCTTTTTAGTTGAACCAGGTCTGTTAATCAGTGGGGTAGCATAAGGGTAGTTTGATACGGTGGATAACCCGTATCGTTTGGGACTAACTACATCACTCATATTTTCACACAATTCTCTTTTTGATTTCTTTACAGGCCAGTTATTCTCCACCTATAATTGAGAAGAAAAAACCTGACTTTAGTATACCAATTTGCATAACAAATTAGCTTTCTAAAAGATCAATATGGGAAAACTTCTTAAATTAATTCATAATTCCTGTAATAATTTTTTTACAAAAAATGGTGAAATGAGAATTATTTCAGCCGTTTACATACACATTAGAAGGTTAAATTCCATCTAAATATCAAAATTTTAGAAACAGGATAAAGCATTTTAAAAGGGGGAAAAAAAAAAAAAAGCCAGCATTTATTAAAACTAAGATATGAAAAGAGGGTGAGGGTTAAGTTAAAACTGTCCCTGATTTAAAAAATAAAATGCCCTCACTCATTTAAAACAAATTACAAGTTTTGAATTTCAGATAAGAAATTCAAAGCTTGTAATTCTTATCAGAAATTCAAAATCAAATAAAGAACTACATACTAGAGGTCCATAAAGAAATATAAAGCCAGATCATTTAAATTGTAATTTGCAAATAATATTTATAATACTTCTACCTAGGATTTAAAAAAAGAATTTATGAAAGATGTGTGTATAACTGTAACATTTAAGTGGATTTTTTCTCATAATTTAATCTATTTTATGTTTTAGAAATTGTAAAAAATTTTATTCTATAAATTTATTATTTTTATCAAACAAAATAATGCATTTAAATATTACATATTAATATAAAATGTTACTGTTCTAAGAATATTTAAAAATGAATTATATTTTCTACTTCTTTCCAATATTCTAAAGATTTTAACAGCACAGTAAAATAATTATAATAATAAATACGTAAAGCCATTTTAAATTATACATAAAATTTTTTGTTCATTGAGTAGCAAAATTATATTTCATTCATATATATAAGAGAAAGTATATTCATAAATATAATTCATAATGATTATCCCAAGATATTTTTTTAGTTAAGCCACATTTTGTAGAAGAATTATTTAAAAAATATCTTTGTAAATCTTATAATATTATTGAAATAAAGGATTTCTTTGTCTCAAAGAATCATCCTACAAATTGATTACTTTAGAACCATTTAATAAAATATTCAATCTAAAATTATTTCAAATCTATGAACAAATAATAAAACAACATTGCAAATATCAAAACATAAATGTATACACATTTTTTTATATCATAAAAAATCAAATGTATGATTCATAGTTGTAATTGAAAACAAAAATTTTATTAACTAATGTAGTTAATTGTTCATACTAAGACAATATGAATGACCATGATAATGAAATAAAGTATTAACAATCAACAATAAAAGGTCAAAAGGTTTTATAAAAATATTGAAAATTCACACTCAGAAAATGATTTTGAGGCAGTAAAGATACATAATTATTGTATAATGATCTATTTTGATGTACATAAGATTAATCTGCATATGAAAATACCATACACGGAGAATTACCAGGAAGAACTTTTAAATTGATTTTTGTAAAATGGGAATAGTCTCACAAATGATATGTTTTGAATTTTTATCAGAATCTTCGAATCTATCTCTTGATCAACACAGCGATAGTATAAATATGTAAAGAAATAAGCAAAATTTTTTATTCATTTTTAATTTCAAATATAGAGTTAAATATTCTAATTTTTTAAAAATAATAAAGGATTTTCGTTACAACTTTTCTTCCTTTTGGGAAAAAAAAATTCATCACTAAAATCAATTTTTCACAAAATTATTATTAGCATAACTTCTAAAAGAAAAAAAAGTTATTTTTTAAAAAATATTTCAATTAACATTCTATGTAGAAGGAACACTTACATATTTTTTAAAAATTATTTCCGGCGTTTGAATACAATTTATCTTATTTAAAATTAGAAATGTATTAGATTTCCTTTGTCAATTTTAATAAAATAATTATCATTGAAGGGTACTTTAAAAGTGTAAAAGTTAAATATTAAATGACATTTTTCTTAACAAATAAAAATTTAAAATCAACGTCGTTATTTTTTTCTTGGTCAAAACAGTATTTTTAAAATTCTAACAATATGTGCGTTTTATTGTTTCTTGAAAACATCAGATGACATAAGTATCTTTCCTGACGATGTAGAAGACGAATGGACATGAATAAGAAAGCAATCAATAAATAAGTAACCGAAAGTATAAAATAAAACTGTTTTAATAAAAAACATACATTAATTTATCTAAAATAAGAAAGAATTGCGATGTCTAAATATAAATTTTTGTTTATATCAATGACCTCACCTTTGATGGACAGATATTAATATTCATCCCTTTTCCTACGCTTGCATTTCAATATGTAAAATGGGATTTCATGGGGAATAGTGAGTAAAATATATAATTTTAACAAAAGAATAAAGAAAACTAGTAATCAAACGTATTATTCTAAATATTAAATGGTTGCTTTTATTTGGAAACTCATACAACTTAAAACATGACGACAGTTACGATTAAATAGATACAATAACTGCATTGCAACATTTATGTTCTAGAAAAAACTGTATTGCATAATTCGATATTTTCTTGCTGGTATATGTTTCTTTGCATAAAAGATATTTAATTTATTTGAATAT
>JAPMOQ010030142.1:24046-48609 GCA_026543055.1 Argiope trifasciata
AACTACTAATAACTGAATCTTTTAACTTAAACTATTTCTTAAAATTTGGCTAAAAAATATATGATTTAATTGGAAATTTTAGAACGCATTACTCATGGCGAACCAGCTGGTCGCCAAAGGTGGCTAGTATAAAATAAAAACTATATACTTGCAATAATTGAACCAAGGCGTTTAGAAAAAGATTGAATTTAAATATACGTCGTACTTCTAATTCTAAAGGTGATTATTTATTTTGAAATAAATGGTTTAGCTTTTAAAGATAAAGTTTGAGTAAATATTTGAAGATTCATTCTTTCACAAGGAAGGCCAAATAAGTATAATTATTATGGAAAAGCATTTATATGAAATAGTAATTTAAACAACCATAATCTTATTCATACTTAAAAAAGATGTAATTCGCATGATATTTGGCTCAACAAATTTCATTGTAATTCAAACCTAAAAAATTTCAGTCATGTACATCTATACTTATAATAAAGCTCAATGTGTGTGTGTTGGCGCTCTACAGGCCAGACCGTTGGACCTACAGCTACCAAATTTGGTACATGTATACCTTGGAGGTTGGGAATGTGTACCTCGGAGCCCTTTTTTCGAATTTTTAATTAGAATTTGAATTAATTAAAATTTAAGCAAAATTTCGACGATTTTCCGCTATAACTTTCGAAAATATTATCGCACAAACATGATTTTTACATCAATTTAAAGATTAAAAAATTAGCTTTCTAACGGTATTAGTGTTTTTAATTTATAACGTAAGCTTTTATTTTTAAAGAAATATTTTAACCATGTTTTTAGCACGTGACTGGATAAAATAAAAGAATACCGGAAGTTCGAATTAAAAAAAACTATCATCGCAAAATAAATCTAAAGAAATGCAACTTTTAGCACGTGACTGGATAAAATAAAAGAAATATAAAATGTGATATTTTCTAAAAAAATAAATGCAAAGCAAATGATTCTATGATCGTTTGCAATATCTATATCATTAATTCAATAAATCTTCTTTATTTACGATAAACCTGATTGAATTTATGTGGCATTTTATGTTGCTTGAATCCAATTATGCACTGATGAATTATGAATTTTAGATTTCTTCATATTTTGCTCTGTGAGCCATATTTTACAAAATATTTTTATTAATATTTAAATAAAAGTTGCTACTTCAATCAGTCTTCTAAGTCAATCATTAAAACTGACTGATTTATAAAATTGAATAATATTATTAGGAAAACGTGTTCTTTTAGAACTTTACGTCCATCGTCTTAAAGAAAATATTAATTTCAGGCCAATCAATGCCCGGAATTACTTCAAGGCTAATGAATATGTGATTTAATTGAAAATTTTAGAACGCATTACTCATGTCGAACCATCTGGTCGCCAAAGGCGGCTACTATAACATAAAAACCTTACAATGAGAGGTTTGTGCAAAATGAAAATTATTTAAAGTTCCATTATCACATATACGTTCAAGAAAATCCTTTTATTTGTGATATTTATAACAAGGCTTTTAATCAGAAGAAACTTCAAATACTCATTATAAAATGCATAAAATGACTGAGAAAAAATATCTTTTGTATAATCTATGCCAGCAAAATTCGTATTTATTAATTAACTGTGAAGTATTGGTGATTTGTTGGCAAAAACAAACAACCATGATTGAATGAAATTTCTTAAAAAGATATTATCTTCATTCTCTGAACTTTGTATAAACAGCTTAAACAGATGCTTGTTTTTTTTTCTTTCTAATAAATTAGAAACATGTTCATAGGGTCGCAGGGACCACGGTGGCCTGGTGTTAAGGTCTCGGCTTCGGAACCGGAGGGTTTCAGGTTCGAGACCGCCGAACCTGAAGAATTCCACCGAAGAACCGTCGTGTGAGGGGGTCTCTTGCACGTTAAATCTGTCAGGCCAAACGTCCTCCCGCTGGTGTGGTGTGGAGAGGGGTGTGCCAGAGCAGGTGTCGTCCTCGTTATCTGATCTTGGTTCAAAATTACGAGGTCCGTCCCAAAATAGCCCTCGTGTTGCTTTAAATGGGACGTTAATATAACTAAACTAAACTAAACATAGGGTTGCAATGCCAATTTGGTTTTAGTTCTATATTTGGCGAGTTTTGGCTCGTTAATTAATAAGTACCAATTTTTTTTTCTAAGAAGTGGTTTTTAAATATGCATCATCATTATTACTCTACCATAAATTCTCTAGAATGTTTGTGAAAAGACATCATGGTAATTTTGAATGCCATTTTTAAATTCATATCAAAGAAAAGCTTTATGCATGTGATATTTTTAGCAAAGCTCTTCTTCAAGATGGAAATTTAACTTATCATTTGCATTTGAAAATGTGTTTTTCCTATTTGTAAAATATTAATACATTTTTCTAAACTATTTGTTTCCTAAATATTCTTATGAAATATAACTTTTATTAAGTATTATACAATTTATTAAGTAATTAAATACATACTGTTTTGTTACGAAGGTAAAAAAATTAAAGGCTGTCACTACCGTACATTTGTTACCTTCTTTTTGTTGTGATTTATGACCGAAGTTTTCTATCACCGCTAAATATAACTTTCTTTCAAACTTCACACACTTTTTCTACATTTGCAAGCTGATAAACGGTTTATCTTTGACAATTCGATTTTTATACCCAGATTGCCAACTACATTACGCATAGTTTCAGCACTCATACTTCTGCCTATGGTTTGAGAAATTTCTGAAGCAAGTTGGATGAATCTTAAGGTAGCAATAATCTAAAGGAAAGTGCTGAAAATGGGGTTTAAGGTGTCCGACTACGTTAATAACCGTGGTTATCGACCACATTGGAGAATTATTGTTTATTGCAATTCAGAATTTTTAAAAAAAAAATCACTTTATCTTTTCTAGGTAAAGGAATGCATGACCAATCTTACATGAGAATTCGAACCAAATCATGTTTTTTCATCTGAAATTTTTCTCTAACTTCAATTTTCTCAAAACTTTAATTTTCATAAAATTTCTCCGCCTTTAATATGATATCTCAAAAACTATTAAAGGTTTTTACATAAAACTTTCAGCGGGTGTTTTTTTTAAATAATATAGGCAATGAAATGAACCAAAAGTTTTATTGTTGGGGAAATACTTTTTCGTTTATAGGTGTTTTTAGATAAAATTAAGCTGGAATTTATAGAAAAATGCATACATATGCACATTTTTGCCCACAGCTTCTTTGCATCACAAAATTTTTCTTAGGTTTTGGTTCATTTCATTCATCATTATATTCTATAATTTGTGTACAAAGAAAAACAGGATTGCTGCATTACAATTTTGTGTGGATTGTTAACCGCTTTGGTTGAATTTTATTAAAACTTACTACAAATTCTCCAATTTCTCAAAATATATTATATTTTCAAACTTTTTTTTTTGTATTCATAGAGTTTATACACCGAAGAGCCATTACATTATGACCACCCTGATAATAACATGTAGGACCACCTTTAGCCTTCAAAACTGCTCGCACCCGCTTTGGTATTGATTCCACAAGGAGCTGATAGGTAGTCTGAGGTATCTGGTACCAAGCGCTTACCAACTGGTCCTGCAACTCCCTCACGTTGCGAGGGGGTAGCGTGATAGCATGAATTTGGGTTTCCAAGTAGGACCACAAATTCTCTATTGGATTAATTTCAGGTGAGTTTGGGGGCCAAGACATGACTTGAAAGTCACTGGAATGTTCCTCAAACCAATCCATGACGATTCGACCCTTATGACATGGTGCATTATCCTGTTGGTACACCCATCCCCCGCAGGAAACACTGTTGCCATGAATGGGTGAACCTGGCCTGCGAAGATGTTCCAGACGTCAAGGATTGTTCTGTGGGTATTATGGGTCCTAATGTGCTCCATGAAAACATTGCCCACACCATAATACCCCCACCACCGGCTTGTCTCCGTCCAATTGTGCATCCGGTAGAAAGGGATTCATTTGGAAATAGGCGTATTCTCACACGCTCGTCGAGGTGATGGACCAGAAAACATGATTCATCGGACCATGCAACCTTCTTCAATTCCTCTGGTCTCCAATTCCGATGTTTCTTGGCCCATAGCAGACGCATCTGGCGATGACGTTCCGTTAGTGCAGGGACATGTTTCGGCCTCCGGCAGCGTAGGCCCATACGCAGCAATGTACGCTGCACAGTGTGTTGAGAAACACTGCCTGGGTCACCACTGTTGTAGCTGGTAGTGATTTCGACTGTTGTAGCCCTTCAGTCACGGCGCACAATGCGTATCAATCTCTGCTCTCCTCTAGAATCAATGCACCGTGAACGACACACTTTTGGCCTGCGACTTGCCGTTTCACCATCCCTGCACCACCTTTGATATGTGCTCACAACAACTGCACGTGAACAGCCGCACTAAATGCATCGTTTCTGATATTGATATTCCAAGTCGCAGAGCCATAACGATTTGACCTTTATCAAAATCTGATAAATCCGCTGCTTTTCCCATTATGTCGCTAATAGCACTATGTTTAGAAAGAAATTGCATACCCGTTTTATATACTCCAATATCAATCAGGCACACGCAGTGGTTCTGCTCCTGGGCGAGCCCGTTCTCATTGATGGAGGGTGGTCATAATGTAATGGTTCATCGGTGTAACTCACAATACATCTAAAAACCACAAATAGTTTTTTTTTTTTTTTTAATAAAAAAATCCAATTTTTCAAAACTTTTCTTCCGAACGTAGTCGGATACCTTACATGGAAATTTCATTTTTCCGCAGGACAACGATTCCAAACACACTGCGTACAACGTAAAAATATTGAGCCTATTTCACTGTAGACTGTAATTACTCACACCACGACATTACCCGGACATCAGTGTTACTGAATTTATGTGGATCATATCAAAACAGTATTATTACTGAAAATTAAATAAAAATGACACGTGTCCACACGTATGGCACAAAACACGTACCTACAAAATAATAATGATAATTTCACTCCAAAGATGTGTATTTTGTAATCATTATGAGATCTGAAATTAATTACTTTTCGTATCAGTATTCTGAAACTATCACTTTTTGATGATTTCATCTCACTAAGGGGTGAAACATGAAGGATGAGAGCATTTCAGTTTTTCTTTGTCCTTGATTTCTTACAATTAGATACTTTTTCATTTATTTTTCAAGTGTATGTGAGAGTTATTTCTGAATAAATTATTTTATTTTAATTCAAACTTGTGTATCGATTGCTTTTATGGTTAATTCAAGAACTGATTCAACTTTTGCAGTTTATTTCATATAATATATATCTAAAAAATATTTTTTTGAAATAATGTAATATTTTTTAAAGTATTTTTTTTTTTAAATTTTTAGTGATAAAAATATCACATTGAAAAAAATAATATTTATAATATTTTTAAGAAGTTTAATATTCACATCAACTACTTCAATGAAAAAAAATGTTTTAAATAGTGCAAAGTCTCGATATATTGTTATAAACGATGGTTTATCCAACATACTGTTAAAAAATTTAATAATGTACGTATATATCTAAAAAGAAAATCGATTTTAACCTTAAAAAACCATTATTTTGTTAAAAAGTAGCTTACAAAATTTTAAGAACTAAAATTTTCCATTTATTCATTAAAATTTCAAATTTATCCTTTTTCAGTAAATAAAAATTGCACTGAAACATTTAATTGTGAATTAGTATCGTTCTCCGAGAGTATTACGAATTAGCTGCAATTCTTAAGCCTCCTAAGTTCGGGAGTAATCCGAGATTATTTTATTATAAATGCAAAAATCTCATTGTTTTCATTTTTCTTCATTCTTTAACTTTCCTCTTTCATCTATATTTACGAATTAAACCCACCTCAACGCATGCGCAAAAACGCGGAAGGTTTTAAAATCAATTGGCAAACAATATCCGTGGCCTTATCTAATGTCCGTAATTTTATGTAGGGAGAGAGTGGTGATTAATTAGGAATGAGGTATGTAAAAATATTTATTTATTTATTTAATTTGTATCTAAGGAGGAAAGAAATTTGAAAAAAGCAACTTAAATGAAAAGAAATCTTTGTCTTTACAGATTTTTTTAAAAAAAATTGTTTATATATTTTCCTCTGACTAAATGGAATTTCTGGTGACACAGTGAACATTTTCTGTAGCATTTCAGCATTCTCTTCGATCGCATCCATATATTATATCATTCTAATTATATTAAGTTTAAATACGCGACAGCACTAAGTCACTATAGAAACCAAAAAAAAAAAAAAAGTTCAAGCCATATTTGTTCTTTACTTTGGAGCGTCTGGGTATTCTGATAGAAGGATACATGCAGGCACTTTCATTTCTAATAATATTTTGTACCTCTAGTAATTACCTAAGTAAAGCGATGCAGCTACAAAAACATTTATCGAAGCTATATGAAATTTTTATGATGGTTTGTTAAATTAAACCGCCATTTGGCATTAAGTAAGGCAATCGATTTTTGTGCCACGTACATTACTATTTTATATATAAACTATACATAAAACTTTTTAAATAATAATTATTGAAATTTGAAATAATTGTCTAGTTGGATTGATAGGGAAAGATGATATTTCTTTCCGCATCGGAAATGAACACATTCATTCAAATTGAATGATATATAAAGGAGAAGTGTAAATAATATTTATTCTTTTTTTTTTTTTTTACGATTCAAGAGCTTTAGGGTAGGCAATATTTTTGTTTTTTCCGTCTTCAGCAGAAACAAATGAATCTTTTGAGTATCCGACTCGTAAGCATCCAGCATACAACTGGATAGAGTAGGATGAGCCTGCGGGACGGCGGTAAATATAGTAATATAGTGGACCAAAATAAATAAACCAAAATAAACATTCATTTTTATTTATATAGATTATATAATAGATAATTTTACATAAATAAATTAGCAATAAAAACCAGGTTAAAAACAGAACAATGGAATAACAATTAAATAAAATATAAAGAGATTTTTACCTGAAGACTTTTCAAGGGTCACCCTCAAGCAAGAATTCAAAATGATAGTTAGATAATTTTACTATGCCTATAATCATCTCGTAAGTGCAAATAAGATATATTCAAAGATTTATCGCGATCGGAGGAGCGGGATGGCAGCGCATAAAAGACATACAGACAAACATTTATTTTTATTTATATAGATGTACATTACAGTTTTTAAATCTATGTTTTTTATTTGTATGCTTAGTAAATTTTCTGGAAAGCTTTAACGTCCATGTAACATAAGTAAGTAAAAACGTTGAATTTCACCTAAGAATAATTGTTCGCTTACGCTTGTTAAAATTGCCACAAAAACACACTACTAAAGAGAATTCATTGCAGTTAAAAAAATAATCTTAAGTTATCAAGTTTTTCTTATACACAGTTTTGAAATAAAAAACTTTTGATAATTTAGTTCAACATTTTATACTTCAAATATTTAAAATTTGTACCAAAATTTATTCATATAGAATTTTGTTTTGTGATTGTTGTATCAATTTGCATTTTGACAGCCAGATAAACGGACTTTCTCATAATGACTTTTGGTAAAAATTTGAAAAAAATATGCAAATTTGGTATGGAGATTGCATATCAAACTCCATCCGTTTAGCTCAAAGCCTTTTTTTAGAGTATTGTGTTCACAGACAACCAGATTCATCAAAATCTTGTGTTCACAGACATCCAGATTCGCCAAAACCTTGTTCCAATTTGTTTAAGTAGGATAAGAATTACCATATACTCAAAACTATTGTAATTAAATTCGCAAGTGTTGTTTTTCCTGAGAATGAGCGTGTCAGGGTCACTAAATTTCAAATTTATGTTTATTTAGATGCATTCTTTAATTTGTTTTTATATATTTCCTGTATGGCAACCAAAAATATAAAAGTAGTTTCTTTGGTTGTTTTTTTGTGGATTGGCAACGGGAGAAAGAAAAGGGGAGGAAACGAGAGATGGCGATGTGTTTGTTTGGAGGTGTGTGTGTGATTTAAAAAGGAAAGGTTGATGTTGATAGCGGGGAGTTGAAAGAAATGTTTAATAAAGAAGATTATTTTTTTTAAAAGCTTGAACTTTATTTGCCTACACGTAAGTCACGACAGAGCGAAAGTAATAAAGTAAAATAAATTATTGATTGATTTAGTTAAATATTCACATCAATTTTAAAACTATCAACTGACTGTGTTACAGATAAAGATAATGACGCTTTTCAGTTTAAGTGCCTATATTTTCATGTCAAAATAGTACATTTCTTTATTACTTTTAGTAATCATTTTTTATATGCTTAATATGATCGGCCATTTTTATCTTACCATTGACAACAAGTATTGTTGTTAAAATAAAGAGTCCCATGTTTGCAGAGTTTTTATTAACAAGATAAAATTTCAAAATATCGGAAATGTAGTTACAGAATGTTTGTAGAACTTGAATTTTCTTTTCTTTTTCTCTTTTTTAAAACCAGTCACGTGTCCTACTTATTGAAAATAATGATTTCCCTCAATGATCTCTCAGTGACTCCTCTACCTTCTTTGGCGAACAAAATCTTTGGAAAAGTTGCAATAATCCTTGTTGGAGCTCCACTCGCGCTGCCAATTTTCATCGGCATGACATACAGCGTTGCTCCGTACAAGGGTATCTGTTCCATATTGGCAACGTTTTCAAGGCCGTAAATATTCTTGTCCAAAAGAGTCCTGTGAGCGATAAAGTCTTGGGACGGTCCATTATCTAAAGACAGAGTCTCTGATGCTACACCATAGACACTTCTTCTATCTGCCAGCCACTGGGCAGCTTCTTTGGAAATGCCAGGAAAATGAAACTTACTTGTGTCGTTATCGGCAGTTCCCACAAAAGCTTCTCTGTCTCTCCATTTACTACCCCAGCCTGATCGTATCATGACGATATGTCCATCTAACTTCTCGCCTGACAACATCTCCCAGTTCTCGAAGTCGCTCACTTGAACCAAAGCATCTCTGTCTTCTTCGGCGCGTTGTTTGATGTCAATCACAGCTGCTGGGGCAATCAAATGGTCAAGAGGTATCTGGTCCACGGTCCATCGACCCTTCGCAAAGTGACATGGGGCATCCATATGTGTGCCAACATGAATGGCTGAAGTATATTCCTCCATTTGTAGCCTGTGAAGAGAATATGTTTTTCGAATAAAATCAAAAGAGTGAAGAGCAAGAATTTGACAAAAAAAATAAATGATTAAAATAAATTCAAAAGTTAATTACTTGTCAGAAATATATGATATAATAAAGAAAAAATATTTTCAGAAGTAATTGCCATGTAATAGTCATTTTCTTTAGATAATCTCTAAGAAACTTCAGATTTTTCAATCATGTGCAATTCTATTTTATACATTCAACCTGTTTTAACAATTTGTGCAATAAATTTCTCCTGCATTAAAATGTCCTCTTTCACATCTTTTTGTGTAAAATGAATTTATGACATTATGTAAGGTGATATTTAAATAAACTGCATTACACTGACTATAACATTTCGGCGTCCTTCTAAGTTATTCGTAGAATTTCTACTAAAAAATTGACCCCTTTAGCTTATTGCTACTCATATAAATCAAACATATATTATATACAAAATATATTTATCTTATTAAAAATGGAATGTAATTCATGATTTGGAATTGCTTTATTTGTAAAATATCAGATATCATTAATAATTTAGAGTTAAACATAGTTCAAGATTATATTTCTATATCCTTTCTGAAAGTCATTTATTTCTAATCAGGAAGTTATTTTAAATGTAAAGGAATTGTATGAATAAATGTACTTCTGAAGGGGAGAACTAGCGGGAGTGGTCTCATCAAAATTTTCTTGCAAACTCTCATTTAAAATTAACATTCTAGATAAAACTTTACTTGGCATTGATGTACAATGGTTAAGAAAAACATTTTGGTGTATTTTTCACATTTTAATTGAATATTTCATGTCTTCCTTGACGAATTATTTGGTTATTAATCCCTAGCATATGATTAATATTATCGAAAAATTGAATTTGGGTTTTAAATAAGTTTTTCTCAACGAACTGAAACAAAATTTTGACACGAAATTGCACTTGTAGTCACATAATCCCATACTGAATTCGATATGTTTAAGTTATTGCATTTACATATTTCTCAAAAGACAGACGACAGATAGTCAGATCGTTGTTGGATTTGGTTCAAAATTTGAAAGATATTTAGACTATAGATGTTAATATCTAATTATGCTTTTAAAACGCCTTTCGTTTTGTAGCTATCCTATTAAATGATATTCGAACGATCGGATAGACAGACTTCCTCAAAATAGATTTCTCTTATAATTTGGCAGAAATCTACAATTTTGGTATAAAGACCGTATTAGTTATCTTCGACACAGATAGACGGATAATTTCCAAAAAATGGTCTTTTTTTAACTAAGCAAAATCTAAAACGTGGAAATTCATCATAATATCGATTTCGAATTTTTCTTAATGGTTACTATACTTTTTCTATACTTCGTATGCGAGAAAGTAAAAAACGATGTTTAACTTTATGTCTATTTCTCTTCCCGAATCTTTCCATCGTGTTTCCATTCTTAACACTAACATTTTTAAAAAGAAAAAATCTAACTTTTCTACTGCAATTGAGCGATTTTCGATATTCTGAATTCCACAATTTTGAACGGCTAAAATTGTTTCTATGACCATCTCGAGGTCAGCCAATAACAATGCAGGATGCGTACTCTAAATGAGTAAGATGTAATTAAATAATCAAACTGGCACTTCGGGTTTGATTGACTTAAGGCCTTATCACAAGGCAAAATACCGTCACACTTTCCGTGAGCAAGCTCCCTTTTCTACCCTCAAGAACTGGTCAAGCAAGTTTTTTGATGATCGACAACTTTTTCGAACAAGTCCGAAATTACTGCCGATAGTGACTAGAATATTGGCTGCCAACGAAATTCAATCTATCATGTGGAACTTCTATAGTGACGTAGTATGCCAAGAACGCCGCGATTGACGCCAACTTCTTTGTAAACAGTAATTAGCAAATTCCATCCTTATCAATGTTTTTTTTAATCAAATTCCTCCGTCTTTGGAGTAAAAAGTAGTTTGATTATTTCTGCCACTTTTTACCTCGCTTTCAATTAATCAACATCATGTTTTTAGTGCTCTTAAAATTTAAAAATGGCGAAAAGATGCGTTTGCTTCCACTTAATGGAAGCAATGAATAAAGAGCGATAAATGCGCCAACTTTTCACCTGCTTTTCTAGGTTTACCAGACAGCAAATGCTCAAGTGACGTCACTTTTGTCAGAGAAAGTGACGATGTATTTCACCGAGTGATAAGGCCTTAAAAGTGATGAAATTAAAACATTCATACTGTTCGCCAACGACCACATTCGACGACTCCATCTCATTAAGGGGTGAAACGCTCAATGATGAGCGCATTTTCGTCATTCCCTTTGACCTTGGATTTCCCTTATAGATACTAGAAAATGTAAACATCTTCTTCTTTCATATATCCTGTCACCCTTATTTTGGCGAATTAAACCCATCCTAACACATGCGCAATAGCGCGATGGGTTTTACAATTCGTTGCTGAACAGTATCTTGATCAATGATATGAATTCGATATATATTTGAATTGGTCAAAGCGGAGTAGAGGAAGACGAAGATAGAGGTAAAAGGAGTTCTTATTTTGATTAAAGGAGATTAGAGAAGTACGAGATTAAAGGTCAAAGGAATTCTTTATCAAAGGAGAATAGAACTTTAAATTGTTTAAAATATTAGTGTTAAGAATATTTTATTATATATAATTAATACGACTGGCTACACATATAAAATTGTAGGCTTTATAATTTTTTCAGCATTCCACTAACTCAAATAATATAAAATTTACGACACTCAGAATATTTTTTCAATAGGGAATATAAACATATCTCTAATATTTATGATAGACAGGCTGCAAAATTTAGGAGTTTTGATATTAACTTATCACCTTTCTTTTTCTATTCATTGATGTTTGATTGCTTTAAAATATTGATTTCGGCTCTTCACGCGTTTACGATTGCGTTTCTTCTTCCTTATTTTTCATAACAATATAAATTACTACTCTTAAGTGCAATAAGCATGCTTTCATAAAAAATTTATCATTTTTTTAAGTTATTGATATTTTTTGTTCAACGATATTATTATAAAATCTTGTGACGATTTTTTACAAACTCATAACCATACGGCGCCTCTACATTATGACCAAAAATTTAAAATTCTACAGAATTTTGGAATTTTATAAAAACAAGAGTTGAATGAAAAAAAAATATTAAAAGATTCCATCTTCACACTATAAATCAAATAGAACCAAATAAAAGTAAGTAAAATTTTTATACTGGGTACAGTGAATAGACAATCATAGACGAAAATAATTTATTTACGTAATTTTAACATATATTCAACATTGAAGACGTGACACGAACAACATTTAAAAGGTCTAACATTAATCTCCTCTAGTTCACAACTAACAAGCTTCCCTTCCAAATTTCCCTAAAGGATTATCATACGGCTGCTGATCAGCATCTTACAGTAAGCAGGTGAACGAATCTTACTAAGTATATATACCATGAAGAAACGCCATTCATTAATCCCTCTTTTATCGACCCTAGAAATGGCAATGGCTTACAGATTTGAAGAGCACCAGCGGGTGACCGAGCTCTGCTCGGAGAAAAAAGGTATCGAAGCTAACTCGAAGATTTAAATTTTCAATTGTGATTTATCAAAACAATACATGCCATAAGAAAATTTGTGAAACCATTGGTGAAAAGATAACCGGTTAAACCTCGGCTTTTCATCGTCCACCAGCGATGTCATGTCTTGATGTTCCATTGGAAATCCCCATCTGCACTGGTCTCTTCCATGTTTACTGACCATGCACTTAGCGCTTGGGTTCATATCACCACACGGGTTATGGATCATCCATTCCGAGATCAGTTCCTTGAGTTCCGGATCATCTTCTGGAAACTTTATTAGTTCGCCATATTGGTTATAGATGGCAGCACGTTACCGCTTGAAACCTATTAGCCATTATGGCGAACTAATAAAGTTTGAAAATATCCTATCTGTAACTCCGAACTGCTCGACCGTAGCGCTTCAAAACCGGCGCCAATCGATTCCTCGTGGCCAAAAACCCCAGATCCCCAAGTTTACCGGAGTTTATTAATTCTGGGGCGATTTTCGACTTGGCAACCATTCCTCGTATTATAGTATAAGATAATTTCTGAATATTTGTCTTACCAATATCCTTCCTCTTGCGTCTCATTTATTGTCACGATTAACTCAAATTTCTTTTGAGTGGGCCAGTAAGGAGTCATCTCATCGAACGTGTAACTCAGATCCACTATTTCCAAGGGAATAGGCGCACATTTGACAATCGTAATTACTGCAGAGAAGCAGTGAACGATCCAAAGAAAAAACATATTCCTAAATTGTCAGCTGCAAAAAAGAATTAACAATTTGAAAAAGTAATTTTTACTTAGCATAAGAATGGATCAGAGTAGTTCTATGAAACATTTTCAATACGAGGATTTGAATTAAGTCTTGTAGACGTTTTTAGACTGTGGAAGTTTTGGATCTTTCTAATTCTAACTTCCAAAACTCGATTATTAATAAGAGACTGTGATGCCATCATTTTTATACTAATTACAAAATAACCAATTTCTCACTGGTCATGGTAACTTTAAAATCTATTTGTATAAATTTAATTTGTCTCCGTCATCTATCTGTGATTGTAATATTGGTGTCGAGGAAAATACTGAACATGAGCTGCTTCTATGCTCCAAATTTGTCGGAGAAAGATAGAACCTAAGACTGTTTCTCAAGGGCATTAATACAAATTGGCCCCCAGATTTTCATGAACGTATTTACACCAGAAGTGCTTTTGAAAATTTCTGTAAATTTATTATTGACATTTGTAATCCTTCGTGGCTGTTAAATTTTCCTCTTTTCTTTTTGTAATGTGTTTCATACTTATTTCTGTAAGCCTCGTGCGATAATTTGTGGTGCAAGGAGATTTTATGAATGTTTAAAAAAAATCAGAAGAATTATTATGTGAGAACTTGATTTGTGAGTTTTTGAAACCTCAAAATACATGAATAGACAATTTGCGATTTACCACTTTCGGTGCATGAATTTTTTATTTTTAGGATTATCAGAAAATGATAAAGATAATTGTCACATTTGGTGGCTTACCAACAAAAAGTTAAAACTTGTCGCGAATGTACCCAATTCTCCGGTCTGGACAGTGCGTTAAAATTGCGTAAATCTCCAAAAATTCGCCCTATGATTGCTATCCTGAATGGATAATAGAAATGATAAAAAAAGGCTTTTATAGATTGTAATAAGAGTTATTGCGATTAGATTTAATGTGAAATCGTCCCAAATATTTTAACTTTAGAAACTAAACCTTAATTTTAAGCCTAGTTGTAATCGTTTTGACTTCCCAACGGAAATTGATATTCATATATCTCAATAAATAGTTTCTATAACATCTTAAAATTAAAAAACTAATTACCTTTTCAATGATAACAGTTTCATACCTGCATTGGTTTCACTTAATTTAAATAATATTTTAAATTCGTTTGATGCATTATCCGAAATAATCTTTTCAAATGCTATGAAGTCATCCATAAAAATATTTAATTGTGTGTTTCTACCAATCATTGATTCAGTTGAAGGATTTTCATATCGTTTTTATTTCATAATTTATACATTCTGCATGAAACCAACACAGTTAATTCATATATTTCAGTTGGATTTCTATATGTGTGATACCACAAAAGGTTAAAAAAATTCTCACATGATAACTTGAAATTTGCGATAAAATATTTCAATTTTTATTTTTAACTAGCTTACTAGCTTCCTTTGACGATCAACCAACTCTCCAGCACTAATTCTGGTAGAATTTTTCAATTAAATATTTCTTGTAACTTCTCTCTTAATAGCTTCTGCAGGACGATATTTAAAAACTTCAAATTTTAATATTCCAACAATTCGTTGAAACCATCACAACCATATTAAGCCGTTTTGTTCATTGAACTATGCATATCTCTCTTATTTTTTCTGAGCTTCCCTAAAATTTCTTTAAATTGACAATGATTAAACTGCATTTAATAATTTTTTCTTCTGAAATTAAGCATTTCTTTAAATATGTATGTTGAAAACAATTTGAAGTGCACTACAGAACAATTTTCATAATTTATGTAATATCTCAAGGAATTATTTAACAAAAATTTTCCAGATTCCTCATAAAATAAAATTTTAAGTTTTGTTTAAAATCAATGACGTCAATAATATTATTTTATTTACTTCGGTCTATAAATAAACTTCAAAAAATTGTGATGTCTAAATTTTATAGTCTTTTGTTACTAAGGAATCACAATCTGCGAAATATTCAGGAAACTCCAATTTTGATATAAACAAATGAGCATTTCTATCTTCTGTGAACAAATTTGACCTATTTACGAAGTTTGAATGATAGAATTTTAGAACAATGAACATTTTTATTTTAGGCCAATCAATTTAGAAAAAATAGTGGCGTTATTTGAGGTGGTCGATAAAGGGAGCTAAAGCACAAAAGTAGGATTCAAATTTTCATAAATCATTTAGTTTTAGTGACGGATTTAGCTGCGACTGTCTCTTAAAATGTTAGTGTCTCAAGAATATTTTGTTAAAAATGAATAAAAAACTAGAGGATCTATAAAAAAAAAGGATTAAATTTGTAATTCATCAGAGCATTTATTGAATTATGTTACATACACTATAATGATTTACTTCATTTAGATCATCTTGACAAGTGTATATAGATTATTAAAAGTTAGCAAATTAGCTGTTGAGCCCTGATTTGAATCGAAATCCTGTATATATTAAAGCATGTTTGCCTTAAATAAAACTGATTTATTGAATTAATTATATAAATATCGCACAAAATCTTAGAATATATAATTTTTTTGCTATTCACTTTTTTAGAAAATAATTGTAATAATAATTGTTTTCTTTTTTTTATTTTTATTTCTTTTCATACAGACACGAGCTGAATATTATTTTCCCATAATTTATTTTGCCTTTGTTGTTTATTTTTTGATTTCAGCTTTATGTCAATGTGATGGCAACACGTTGATAAAAGATTTTTTTTTACAATGCACAGCTAATGCGCTCGTGAAAGTTAAATTTTAATTTTATTTTACACGAAAGAAATTATTGAAAAGAATATAGTTTAAATAATTTTTAGAAATTCCTTAAAATAGAAATTTAATTTAAAAATTAAAACATTGATATCATTAAAAAGATAATTTTTTGTAATTGATATAAGGATGATTTTGGCGGGATAATATTTTCGGAAGTTATCGGGAAAATAAATCGATATTTTAATAATATTTAATAATGAATAATATCGCTTAATTTTCAATTAATTAAAATTCTAATTAAAAACTAAAAAAAATCACTCCGAGCTGCACATTCCTAGCCTCCAAAGTGTATATAAGCCAAATTGGTCGCTGTTGGTCGAACTGTCTGGATTGCAGATCGCGCGCTCACACACACACACATTGAGTTTCATTGTAAGTACTGAGCGCCTTTGGTATCTAGCCAAGGGCCGCGGTGGCCCGGTGGTAAAGTCTCGGCTTCGGTACCGGAGGGTTTCAGGTTCGAGACTCGATTCCACCGAAGAACCGCCGTGTGAGGGGGTCTGTTGCACGTTAAATCTGTCAGGCCAAATGTCCTCCCGCTGGTGTGGCGTGGTGTGGAGAGGGGGGTGCCAGTTCAGGTGTCGTCCTCGTCATCTGACCGTGGTTCAAAATTACGAGGTCCGTCCCAAAATAGCCCTCGTGTTGCTTTAAACGGGACGTTAATATAACTAAACTAAACTAACTAAACTAAACTTGGCATCTAGCCGGTTCACCAGCATTACTGTTCGCTAAAAAAATGAATTAACTATTTAATGCAATTTGATCTCATAATAAATTTTTTAGGAAAATAGTTTAAAGCTTAAAATTTTGATAGTCATATAATTCACTTTTAATATTATGTAAACTTTAAGTAATTTTGTTCATTGTATTATTCACCTATCTCTAATTTTATATCAGCGTCCAAATAATTCAATTTTAAATTAAAGTGGAACCAGTGAAACTGCAATTAATATAAAGATATGTTTTTACTGAACCAAGCATGTAATTAAAAAAATAATTAAGAACTGAAAGTAAAGTCATTCTTATGTGCATTGCAGAATAATTTTCATTTTAAAAAAAAATCTCAACGAATTTTTCTACAAAATTTCTCTGCTTCAAAGAAAATTTGATTTTTAGTTTTATTTCCAAAAGAATTTAAATGATGACAATAATAATATATATATTTTTGGTTTATAAACATACTTTAAAAATTATAAAGTTTAAATTTTAGATAGTTCTTTGGTCTTAAGGAGTCATATTCTGTGAAATTTTCCTGACATTCTAACTTTTAAATAAATAAATAAACGTATCTATCTTTTGGATCAAACTCATAGACTAATTAAATTTTGAGTATTACAATTTCAGAACAATCAGCATTTTTATAATCTAGGCCAATCGCTCTTGATAAACACTGAGAGATGATTGATTTCTTTCAGACGTAAATGAAATAATCTAAAATCGTCCTTTTTTATAGAATTGTGATATTCAAATTTTCCTGAATCGGTCAACTTTAGTGATTGATTTAGTTGATGAGCAAGTCTTTTTATTTAAGATATTAGTATCACTAAAATATTTTGTTAAATATGATTCACAGGGCAACGGATATTGCAAAAAATTAAAATTAATAATTCATCAGCATTTATTGACTCAATTTACATAAAATATAATTATTTATTTATAACGGAATAAAATTTATAATAGCAGAATACTATTTCCGTTTGTTAGCTGATGTATGTCTATTATTGAATGTTTACAAAATTAGCTGTTGGGCTGCTATTAGAGTAGATATCTTGAATCCTACTAGTATCATTTAAACCATATTTGCCTTAAATAAAACTATTGCATCCAATCAGTAATAAAAATATAGTAAAAGATCATAAAAAATTGTAAAATATTATATTTCATATATATTTCATTTTATACAGACACGTTCTGAAAATTCCATTTTTATATGTTAATTTGGAATGGATATTTAACTTATTTTTTAATTTTAACGTTTGTGTGATGGTAATGCGTTGATAAAAGTTAATTATTCCTCATTGACGTAAAAGTGTAAATGCAACTTAAATTTTACTTTTACTTTGAAAGATATAAACAGATGAAAATTATTATTATTAAAAAATCCTTATTATTTAAAAAAAGATCATTAAAATATAAATTTTATTTATTGATTAAAACTTAGTATCATCGAAAGTGTTATTTTTTAAATTTCGATATAATATAAAAATCTATTCTGTGCCTAAATAATTTCAGAAATTGCAGAATTATGAATTCATATTAGATATTTGGTGTTGAAAGGATGAATTCTATATCTACCGAGAGATGGCGCCTCAAATAAATATGATTAATTAATAGAATTCAATAAGAAATTATTCCATCAAAAATGGAAGTATAAACGCAAATAAACTATACAATTTTAGCAAATTAGCCATAACATTATAAGTTGAAGAAAAATATTTACAAAATACATCATTACACAACATTTTGAATTATTTCGTGTCTTTCAGCTTATGAAGCTTTAAAAACTCAGCCAACCGCCCGAGACCAGTGGCGTGGTCTTGTAATCCAGCTGCTTGGAGGGCTAGGCTGTTGGACGGCGTGAGGTTGGGAGTTCTGTCCTCCGCTTCTCTATGTCGATCAGGCGTCCGCGCTAAGCACGGTGTCGATATGGTTGGGCTGGGGGAGCCCGGTCTCACCAGGTCGCCTAAGGCGGAGCGAACCGGCCCAGGTCGGAAACGGAGCAGGCAAAAGCTCCCGCACGGTGCAGTAGTGGGATAGCGCCTGTGAATAGACGGCGGTTGGCAGCCCAGTCAACAAAGTCGGACACAGTCTTTTTTTTTCTTCCATTTTAAAATTAACTAAAGATATATAAAATTAATATATTTTGTTTTATTACGAAAGTTATGAGAGGATGCATACTTTTAAGCTTTTTTTTATGATCAGGGATTTCATTTTTTTTAAAGCAACATCGCATTGTGAATGTTAAAAAAATGCTGCATAATGAATATTTAATTTGCGTTTTAAGAATGTCGCATTGAGGTAATCAATACTTCTCACAAATACAGTATGAATATGCTGGTGAAATATCAAAGTAGTTATCACTTGCATGTATTTTAATGTTTCTTTTTGATTCCCACTTGAAGTGGGTAAGCATATTGCATCAAGCGTTACACAATGGATGCATCCTAATAAAGGTGTTATCTAGTTCTCTATACAGCTTATCTATCTATCTATCTATCTATCTATTTATCTATCTATCTATCTATCTATCTATCTATCTCTCT
This sequence comes from Argiope trifasciata, assembly GCA_026543055.1. NCBI lineage: Eukaryota > Metazoa > Arthropoda > Arachnida > Araneae > Araneidae > Argiope > Argiope trifasciata. Next base: position 43,514 of record JAPMOQ010030142.1, read on the forward strand.
CTCTCTCTCTCTCTCTCTCTCTCTATATATATATATATATATATATATATATATGGGGGAGGCGAGTGTGTGTATAATTTACGCACACTAAGAGACTATGCTACAGGAATTCAATTACAAAAAAAGATATTATTTTTTTAGGTAGATTTTTATAAAAACTCTACTTATCGCAATGGCTTTTATGATAAAAAGTCATATATGTGTGTGTGCATGTGTATAAGATATTTGCCCATAATAAATTGGGAATAAGGTAACTTGAGTTATTTGTTTGGAATTTTAAATAGCTTGGAATATGTTTTAAGAAATGTAATAGCTTCAAAGGATTAGAAATGGTGGGTGGCTGAAATTTTCATAGTGCTATAACTTTCTTAACATTGAAGATAGAAAAAAATTAAATTTACCAAAATAATAAATTATTAAGACTAATAAACAGTCTTTTTTGATATTAATTTCTTTTTTCCCTATTATTTGATATTATTCTATCGTTTTTAATAATATTTTCTGAATAACATATGGTATAAAATACTAAAATAATGATTTTGTAAAAAAATTATGCCCTTGTGAATTCTATTTTTGAAAGTGAAACCCTAAGTAAACCATAGTTTGCATGCAAGTTTAAATATCCTTAAAAAAATGCACACACACACACAAAAAGGGATTTTGAAAATTTTAGACATGAATTCTATAGTAGATTTTTAAAATTTACTCTACAGTCATTAACTTCGAAATGCTGAGAGCCTTTTTTGTTTAATAAAAGTATCACATTAATGTATTAAATTAAATCTTTACTGTCATTTTTATTTAAAAAACTGTTCATTTTTTTCGCCATACTTATCTTATAAAATATTAAAAATTTGATGTCACAATTGCACTACCGGGATTTATTGGTGCTGAAATTTCAAATGAATTTTCCAAGCTGGTTCGTCTGAAAAGCTTCTTCAGCAAAATATTTTTAACCTACAAATTCTGAAAAACAGTATTAGTTAAAACACATAGCTCATACTATTTTAGAAGCTTTATACCATTTTGATCGATATACTATACATTTCTGTAATTTTCTGGGCAACGTCTTTATTATGTAATCATATTGCAGAAAACATTAAATGGACGCAATTTGATAATTTTCAACATTGCTTGATCCTGAAGCTAAATCTTAATTGTAGGCGCAATACAAATTTAAAAATGTTCGTATACTCAAACTTATTTAACTAGGGAAATAAACCGCTGTTTTATATTTTGATCATTAATAGTGGAAAAAAAAGATACAGTGAAATATTAATTGAACAATGAAAATGAATAAGTTTAATTTCGTTGCATTGTTTAAAACAATTTTTAAAAAATTCAGTAAAAGTGGAAGAATTTTTACGTCAAGTATTGACATCATTTAAAAGATAATTTTTAATTTTAAAATTCTAAAAAGTTATTATTATTTTGGAAGCTAATGCTATAAAACCCTACCACAATTGTGCATAATTTTAAATTTAAATTGAAAAATAAATGCTTAGCGCATTTTATCCTTCAAATTATACGAGCGAAGTTTGATAGAACTAAATGAAGTCTAGTGTGTCGGCAATCTACTTACCCTGTTGATTGCCAACCCATACACATTCACACGCTCATCTTTAGTATAAATAAATATTAAAAATTCCCTTAAAAAGTTAATTTATCATAATAATAATTTTAAATTTACTTACCAATACTAATCTATAGTATTATTACTGGAATGGAGAATTCTTTGGTCTAAACTTCAATCTCCAGCAGAAGAAAGTGATTATGAATGACCTTAGCATTGATCATTTAGTTAAGAACGGAAACTTCTTTAAGAATTTTTATTTTTCGTTATAATATCGAAGGCAAGAAACCCGCGAGAAATTATATAACGAACACAATGCAAGAGAAAAGCACGCACTTGTGAACACAAATAATAGAAAGGAAATTAGTTCTTTGTGATTTCACACGAGCGAGTACTTATTGGTACAATAATTGTGTTTCTTTGTTTGTGCGCTTTGTATGGCGTATTACATGGAGATGCCCATGATAATGGAAATGATTTACCAAAGGCACACAAAGGTGTCTTTGAGGAAGCGTCTTGTGATCTTTTGATTGATTCTGTATGTCCTTGGGAATTTTGTGTAAAAGTTATTAAATTAATAAGCATCATCAAAGGATCCGAAGAAGTCTGGAGAACTTAATTTTTCTTTTATGATTTTGATTACTTACTATCGAATCGAAAATCCTGTGCCTACAATCTTTTCTCCCAACATTAACCAGGAAAATTTGAATACATAAGACACACATACGCGCGTGTGTCTGACGACATTTTAAAGTTTAATTAAATTCCATTCTGATAAATTCATAAGGTTTTATCGTAATTTTGCACATACAAACTTCATTCTAAAATATTCTCTTATTTAGTGATCCCATTCCACTTTTCTATTTAATTAATTCACTAGAAGTTTCGAAAAAATATTGGTTCGTTAAAAGCGGTTTCCACATTGCGAGTGAAAGAATAAAAGTTGCTGATCTAAAAAAATACTTTTTAAAAAGACCATTGTGTTTTCCTTGCCCGGTCGGAGGGAGTAGCGAAAATTCCTATCACAATCTTAATAGTATAAACACTGTGAAACAATCTTTTCGATATCAATGTTTGCTGTAATATAAGACTAGGGATAATTTATTTCTTGCTTCTTCTTACTTCCATTTTTGTGCCACTCTGTGGCGGACGTTCCTTGTCCTCGCCAACGAGATGTATTAAAGTGAACTTAAAAATGCAAATTGTCTTCTTCAATGTCCAAAACTTTCTGCTGCTTTAACCAAAAATTATGTGCCTACACTTTACACACACACACACACACACACACACACACACACACACACACACACACGCACACACGCACACACACACACGCACACACGCACACACACACACGCACACACGCACACACGCACACACACACACACACACTATCACGCAACATGGATAAGGGCCATCCACTTACAGCGCAATATATGAGTAGATTAGCTTAAAAGAGAGAGAAAATAATTTTCACAATGCTTATATACCATTAAGAATCTGATAGGGGTTTCTTACCTGCGTCGTTTCTGATAACCGAAACACAAGGATCTTTTCAAAGAATGTGCTTGGCTGGAGAGTTTTTATTCCTTCACTCGGAGTGGGGGAATTCAGTAATTTTACAAAGCTTCAGTTGAGTTAATTAAGTTGAAAAGGTGGAATGGGATCAGGAAATAAGCGAACATTTTAGAATGACTGATATAGGTTGTATTAAGCTAAATTATTGGAAAGTTAATTAAGTTTAAATTAGATTTTAAAATATCATTTCAATTTTCCCTCCACTGCAAGACGTGGAAGTTGCTTGGGGTCCTTCGACACACAGTAATATCTTATAGTGTGGTTCAAATAAGAAATTTAAATTTAATTAAAATTAAATTTAAATGCACATTAATAGTAATATTTAAGTTTCCCTTACCTTCACATTAATACATAAATTTCATTCATCTGTTTATGTTAGAAGCATAAAAATACTGAGAATTATATTTGGGAAAATACTATATGAACTTAAATAATCATCATTAATAACAACAAAATATTAAAATTTAAATTATATAGTGCATAAATGTAGTTTGGCTATTATTCTGTAGTTCAGTTGAATATGAAAATAATAAATATGAGATTCAAAATACCCTTATGATAAACATTAATAATAAAAGGAATTACATAAAAATGCTTAAATTTGAAAGAAAAAAAAACATTTAACTGACTAGTTAGCAAATTAGCGGTAACTAATTAGATTTTGTCCACCAATCGCTAATTGTGGGTGAAACTTAATAACCGAAAAATTACCCCTATCCTTTTTTTACTCCCATTCAAGAATACTTGTTTCCAAATAGGAAATCAAAATCTCCTGGATAAAAATAGAAAGCGATAGAAATTAATTGCGCAGCTGAGCCTTTACTAGCGTCTCAATAAATAACTGCTGTATTTGAATTTATGTTGTAATGGCGCCTATCAAAGATCATCATAATGAAGAAAATTCTTACGAGCGGTGACAACGAGACAACCTGAATTGGGGTTTATGTGAAAAAAAAAAAAGCGGACACAAAATGATTTTTTAGATTTAAATTATTACTCAACAAAGATATTGAAAATATAAAAAGATAGGAATGGTATTGGTTAAAATTTTCGTCAAAACAATGAACCATAATAATAACAAAATATTAAAAATTAAATAATATTATGCACAAAGTTATTTTGACCATTTTTTCTGCAGAAATTCAACCATTCAAATTGAATTTGGTTGGAATAGTCGCTGGTATATTTCTATATATTATTCTTCATTGCTAGGGTCTAACTCAATAAGATTATTAAATTAGATATAAAGCATTGCATTACTAAATAAAATATCAATATTGCTACGTTTTTACCTTAATGAAATATAAATATTCTTATGATTTGAAATAAAGTATTTGGGCTGAAATAATAAGTTTCAAATACTTCAAACAATTTTTTTTTGAAAACGTTAGTTTCTTCAAACATCTGTTAAAAAAACAGATAGTTAATTTCTTCAAACAGGTATAAACAAACTTTCGGTTCTTGCTAAATAACAAAAACTCTTTTTGAACTTTCTAGAAACTTAGAAGCTTTTCAATACTATAAACTTTGTTACAAGCCTAGATTTGTATATTATTTTTTTAATAATATTTGCATTTTGAAATTATTCATTTTACAATAAATTTTGAATCGTTCGATGATAATATTAACATTGTCTATAGTTATTGCAATATGCATTGTTTTATTTTTATTTAACCAAAAACTAAATGTAAAGAAGATATTGTAATCATTAAAAAAATTCAAATTCGAAATTTTTGATAAAATTCTTTTTTCAGACCTGCCCGACTTTGAAAAACATATTTTTGGCATTACGGCTCTCTGTCAATCAGTTTCTCCTTTTGTCTATAACAAAGATAACTCAAAAATTCTTTGATGCAGACAAATAAATGTTGAGCAAAATCTGTTCAGAGAAAATCTGCCTATCTGGCTATTTGAGTAAAAAATGACTCAATAATTACGAAACCAA